>LOJH01036314.1:3893-15545 GCA_001685095.1 Ellobius talpinus | reverse complement strand
GAATACAATTTGTGTGTTGTTATTTCGGGGTATAAGCTAGCCATGCGGGAGCTGGGCCTGCTCTCCCCTATCACTACACCAGTTTACTATTTCTGAGAACATTTATCTCATGGAGAAACAAATAATAGAACTTGTACCATACTGTACAAAATAAATTAAATAATAAAATGTAAGAGGAATAAAGGGTGGAGGCTGAAATCCATCTGCCATTCCACAGCCTGTGGCATTCACTTAATATTTTAGGCACTTAATATTTTGATGAAGAAAATAATCTTATCCTGAGCTGTGCAAAGCAGAGGTGGGAATAATAGTGATATATTAATGCAGATTTAAGTGTGATATTTCAGAGAAAGGAAAGTGTTTGGAAGGAAATTATATACTTAAAACTTGAGTGTGCACTTCTCTGAGGCAATCCCATCTCAATATCTTTACAGCAGGTACACTTAAGATTTGGGTGGATTTTGAAGCTCTTGTCTTTAAAGGTTTGTTAAGAACATAAATTGAATTGCAGGTTAGCTTGGGGGAAGGCTATAGCATGAGTAATAAAAATCCAGAAACAGGTATTGTGGTTAAACCTCAAGATCAGAAAAGCAAAGCAGTCAATCAGGGACTCTTACCTCTACCTCAAACCAAAATGGCGGTATTGCCTCCATGAGTCCTCAGACTGAGACTGAGCATGAGACCTGTCTCCTCCCATTTTATATTCCTCTCTAGTTCTGGGATTAAAAGAACATATATTTACATTGCATACAGTAGAGATATTACATCGAATCTAACATAAATACCTGTACTCTATGCTTATATCTATATGGGAAACATTTATTGCAAAAGTTAATTGCTGAGGAGTTCTTGATGTTTCAACTTGCAAGAGACTTCAATCAGAATGACTCTGGGAAGTGAGATGGAAGAAGCGGTATTAGGGATGTGTACATGGAAACAAAAAGAATTTCTATACTATTTATCAAAACCATGTGTGGCTTTTCTACAACATACTGACTAAATAATCTGTGAAACCAAAGGTAAATGTAAATTCCCCTTAAAGAACTCAATATAATATGAATAAAGTATATAGAAAATAGAACTCTGTTGAGAGTGAGGCTGAAATAAACAAACAGCATGTCCATAATGCTTGAAGCAGAAACTAGTCATTAAAAGGTTAAATAGTTAAATAATTTATTCCCAAATAAGTTGCTGATTATACTGCCAGACTTTATTCCTTAATGAATCTTATGTATTTATGAACAAAATCCCATGAAATGACTCCTTTGTGTTTTCATTGCTAAAAAATTTTCTCACTTATGAATATTATATATATACATATATATGTAAATTATTTAATCACTTGAAGTTTAACATTGCCATCTGATGAAGCCACCTTATTGTCCTTTTAAATCCTTCAAAAATAAAGCCATCATTACTTTTCTTGCAAGAGAAAGATTACTGCCTGCCAATCCAATGATCACTGTGCTGTCTTTTATATACAAATATAGAGGTTGCTGATTGCCTGATATATTAATAATGAGACCCAGGCAAAATGTAACACCTTGAATAGTATGCAAATACTTCAAATGTTTTCTAAATTACCCACAGCAGTCTTTGGCTAAAGGTGAACAGAATCTAGTAATTATGTTTATTGATATGTGTGTTTGCATAGGAAGTGTTATTTCCAAAGGTTAATTATTTATTCAACCTCTCTGAATTATGTCTCCTGCTGACTTAGAATTTATCTCACCTCAACTTAAATTCAAACAACAAAACCTAAATTTTCCTTTAGGGTGTATTTCCATGTTGTACAAATTGTGAGAAAAGAAGCAAATAGAGATTTATACAGATTTTTGAGTGATAACTTACGTGCAGTGTTTATTGTAGTTAAATGTGACTTTACATTATATATAACAAACACATTATACATAGTATACATTAAGAAAGTTTGGATACTTCCAAAGTTCAGAGAATAAATGACTAGATTGCTTTGCTCTAATATCTATTACTTGTGCTAAGACTCAGGAAAGACCTGGAAATGTGGATGGGAGGTGGGGAAATTTATGGGCCATATGTTGGGAAAGAACATTGTGAGATGGTGATTTTGGATATTTCATGGTTACACACCAATGATCTCACTAAGGTTGTGGCAATTTGCACAAAGGGAGTTACTCACTATTTTGTCATGCACAAAAGATCATGCTGGGCACTTAGTTTTCTTAAGTAAAATAGGTACTGCAAAGAGACTCATGTTCCAGTGAATAAATTTACATACACAACCATAATTAGATTTGGTGAATAAAAAATGAATAAACAAGTAAATAAACAAAGTCTAATTCAAAGTATGAAAGACCTGTTTGGAAGAGGACAGGTTTCATTCAGTAAAAGGAAAAAAATGAGGCAAATAATTGATAATAAAAATTATGCATATAGTAAGCGATTATTAAAAATAAAGGTCCCCCATTTAAATTTTGTAGTATATCCAATCAGTATTACTATTTGTAAGATTCTACATGTGTTAAGGTTATTTAGAGAAACAATAGATATTAAATATATATGATTGCAAAACAAAATGAACATGGTCTTACAAAATGTAAGAAAAAAAACACATTTTTCATCATGTGACCTAAGTTCAGGATAGGTCTTCTTCACTCAGCTGATTCACATACCATTTTTCTGTGGAATCACCCTCACAGACATATTTAGAAATATATTTAATGATTTTCTAAATTTTTCTCAGTCTGCATGCAAAATTACTCATCCCATTTCACAAGAGAAAATTAAGAACCAACTGGATCTTTCTGTGCTGTTCTATTGTGATTTGTTTGCCAACCAGTCATTGCATTTTCTTCTACTAAATATTGAGTACATAAGCATTCCATTCATGCGGTGATAATTGAAGGCCTTCCATGGATCTCATGTCCTGATATTGCTCCTTTTGTTAATCACCTCCCAGTGGATGCAAAAGAGATTTATGAGTTACTTCTTTCTGTCTGATGAACTATGGAAAAGTGAATGGGTTTACTGTCAGAAGGACAGCTCATTATATAGAATTTCATTTTGTTCTCACATTTAGTCTAGACCTGTGGTTGTGACCCTTTAGGGAGTTCAATAATTCTTTCACAGGGGCACCTCAGACTATCAGAAAACACAGATACTTACATTATAGTTTAGAATAGCAGAAAAATTACAGTTATGAACTAGCATTGAAAATGAGGTAACCACAACATGATGAACTGAATTAAAAGATGGCAGACAGAATTAAGAAGGTTGAGAACCATTGCTTTAGAAGAAATCACTCAGTGTCATGGGAAGCAACATATTTAAGGTATCATTTTTGTAATCTCCCAGGCTTCTGAACTCAGTCTAAAGAATGACCTTATAATTTGTTGATGAAAGAAACCATCTTTTAAAAAGTAAACTCAACTGTAAATTATATTACAGTAATCAGTAAGAGCTGGGGTGGCTGAGAACATTCCTAAAGTTTCAAACTGTGGTGGATGACTTTGTGGTTTTGTGCCTCTGAAAAGGCAATAACCCTAATGGAAGCATGTGTTAAGACAAAGCATCTCTCCTCCTGGCAGTGGAGAGTCAAAGAGAAAGAGAAGGTCAAAAATCTCCATACCAACTTTAAATATACCACTTTAATGATCTAACTTCCTTTCCCTAAGCCCATGTCTCAATGGTTCCACTAACTCCTCATATCACTAAAAGATGGAAGAAGTCTTTAATGTGTGAGTCATTGCAGAACATTTAAGGTATAGACAGTAACTTATATACCTGTAGACTCATGTTCATCTCATAAAACAAAAATGTACTCAGTCTATTACCAAGATTTTCTGCACCACTCCATTTGGACAAATTATTTCCTTTTCTACATTATTCAAAATATCAAATCCAAAATTTCATTTGAAAGTAAAGTTACTGTTATCATTTATAAAATGGGGTGACCTGAGGGCTCAGTGGGTCCCCTAGTGGGGGGAGACCATGGCAAGTGAGAGAGAGATATGCCATGCAGAGAGAGCTTGGGTATAGAGCTTATTTAGTGGATATTGAGAATAGTATAATAGTTATGTAGGGGAGGGGAGAAGGAGAGAGAGAGAAGGGGGACACAGAAGGAAGAAAGAGAGAGGAGAGAGAGGAGAGGTAAGGGGAAGGTAGTAATTACCTCTTGAGAAGACAGACAGAGAGTAGGCTGGAGAGGACACAGGAGATCCACTTGCCTCTGCAGAAGGGGGGCAACGAAGGTTGGGAGTGAGCTGAGGTTGTCTCTTAAAGGGACAGGGTACCCAGGTGACAGACCAGGCCAACATATTACAACATTGCTGACTTTCTTTTATAATAAAAAAAAGCGGGAAGTTAGGCATGGTAATTTGAGGAAATTGGGACATTGAATTATCAAAATTGCTTCCTTCTTATATGTGGGTGCCAAAGTCTTTTGGGGGGACGATGGGAAAAGCTGATTGCTGTCCTGGGGTAGCTTGTCGCTTTACTCCTGTCCAGTGTCTCTTGGACTTGGCAAGGTGTTGGCAGAACAGAGGACAAAGTTAAATTTAGGAATTAAAAAAATTTTCAGGACAAGGGAATTAAGCAAGGTGTATCTGACATGTTTAAAGTGAATACTTCAATTCAGCTCCCTGGAACTCAAAAGAATTCTTTGAGTTTGTGAAAACTTAAGTTTTAGACACATACATCGTATAAACAGCAGTATATTTATACCAGAATGACTGACAAATGCTTTTGTACAATGAAAAGTATCTTTAAGACTATGAAAGATGGCATGAAGAGAAATATGATTACTTGCATTTGTCCTCAGACCTTTATAAGTTGCTGGTACACATATTAATAACTTGCATTTGTTTATCTTAAAGCACCTTTTATTTAGAACATGTTAAGAAGTTGTGCTGAAATTTGTTTGTTGAGTTTTCCCTTTAAACTGACAAAACCTCTCAGCTGTCAAATTACATCACAGATCTTTGAGAAGGATAAAATTTTACTTGAGTTATTGATTTAAAAAATGACAGAGGACTTACTCCATTGGCCACCTAGAGTCCTTCCTCAGGGTCCTCCATAGCCCTGGAGGGCAAAAGTTTCAGGACTGTATTTGCCTTCTGCTGTTTAGTGCAGGGCCTGCCTGGTTTTAGAAGATTCTGTGGATTAGGAAATCTGTAGGAAGACAAACCTACCTCGGCCTGAGCAGCTAGACTGTCGATTTCACTTGATTCTTTGTCCACATCTGGAGATCTTTAGGAGTTTAGATGAAAGGCAGTTCCTCCAAATGGTTAGTGCTTTCACTTGCTGAAGCAAATTGTGGACGGATGTTGTTCTGTGTCCATCTATTTTCTCTCCCCTTTGGAGGAAATAGAGTTCTTCTGCTAGGAGCCCACCTGTCTCCCTGTTATTAAAATTCTTTTAATAATTAAACATTTAAATTTCATATTCCTCAGATCTTTGAGCAGTTGAGGGCTGTTTATCAGGTATAGATAAGTTAACTACATTATAGAATCCACCTGGAGAACTGGGTCCAAGCTTGACTGTACTGGTTTTTAACCAAACAGGTGAGATTCATACTTGTGAAAGACAAAGAAAAAAACATTTGAACAGAAGCTTACACTAGTAGAAAACAGCTTAATAAAATTTAAAGCAGGGTTGGATTACATATACAGTATTTTTGTAAGAGATTTAAAAGTACATATCAATTTAAAATATGAGACTTATTGCTTTCTTAGTCTAGAATGAGATAAAATGAACAGACTATTTAAGATATGTAACTTAACTTACTGTTAAATATTTAAAATATTTAACAGTAAGTATATGTACATTTACACACAGTTGAATCTATTCTGCATAAAGTTAAATGGAAAGTGAGTAAGAAGAAAGCTGACTTTTTTTTACCTGGAAAGTAGAGTCATTGCAGGGGAAGATATGCACTGAAAGTGGATGTCTGTGTGTAATGAGAGCCTCAGCAAGGGCTTAAAGGTAGCTGGTGACAGGTCATGTAGCTGGAGACAGCCAAGCCACAGCCAGAAAGTGGTTGCCTGTTAGCAGACTGTCTATACTGCTTGGCTAGGGGCAGGACTTCATGTGGAGAACCTGCTGCAGGTTAGGGGCCTCCCTTTGTTAAGTTCAAAGAAAATGGTGACAGCCATGGCTGCCAACGTGGTATAACTCTTACATTTAACAGTCACTGGTAGAAGTTAGAAATGTCAGCCTATTTCCCACAGGTGAGGCAGAAAAATAAATGACTGAATCAGGACATTATCTATTCATCCATAAGATAACGGGGGGCTGAGAAAGGGCAGTTGCCTGAGAAGCACTAGGCCAAAAGGGAGCAGCATCCTGAAAAAGGGTCCATAGGTTTAATGGGCCCTAGGAACAAAACACAAATGCACTGCTCAGTGAATGCTGTGCTAGGGGAGAACCTGAGAACCTTGTTAATGGAAAGGGCCAGAGGTGATCTACCATGCCTAACTCCCCACATTTTTTATTATAAGAGAAAGATGGGAATGTTGTAATCTATTAGCCTGGTCTGTCACCTTGGTATCTGGTCCCTTTAAGATAAAGCTCCACCAAATCCCAACCTCCCCCACTTCTGCTGAGGCAAGTGGGTCTCCTGTCTCCTCTATAGCCTGCTCTCTCTCTTTCTTTCCCTCTTCTGAAGAAATAACTACTGCCTTCTCCTTTCCCCCTCTATCCTTTCTATCCTCTTTCCTCTCTCCCCTTCTCTCTCTCCCCTTCTCTCTCTCCCCTTCTCTCCTCCCCTTCATAATACCTTATTCTTATACCGTTCCCAATACCCACTAATAAACTCTATACCCAAGCTCTCTCTGAATGCCGTCTCTCACTTGCCATGGT
Organism: Ellobius talpinus; assembly: GCA_001685095.1. NCBI lineage: Eukaryota > Metazoa > Chordata > Mammalia > Rodentia > Cricetidae > Ellobius > Ellobius talpinus. The sequence continues at coordinate 8,708 of LOJH01036314.1, read as the reverse complement.
CTCTCACCCACCAGGGGACCCACTTAGGCCACAGGTGACCCTCCTTGAGTCACTCACCTCTTTAAAAATGATAACACTAGCTATGAGTCACTGTAAAAACTGGGAAACTATATACCTCCAAGATACATCAGTATAGGGTAAAAATTATTTCCAGGAAAAGGAAAGAGGAAAATTTCAAAGAGGAGTTGAAGCAAATGAAGATAAAAAGCCCATAGAGCATACATCCAAGCCTGTTAAGGAGTCACAGTAAACAGGGAGAGAACAGCCCTGCAATTTTGATGCCTACAGTCCATTGTTGTTTTCCTTGGTAATTCTATGTTCCTGGCACCTCAAGCATCTGGGATGTTCTGTGTATCCAGAACTGCAAAATTTCTATGTTACTAGCCTCCAATAAGTTCCTTTGAAATCTCAGCAGATGTATACATGATCCCACACCTCTTGAGTTCTACCCACCTTCAAAATCAACATCCCATGATAAATTTCAGCTCTGCAATTAGCCCAAGTCATTTTCAGACCTTGTTGAGTCATAACTACAGCAGCTTCCAAAAACTTGAATAGATGAGTATGGGGAAATTACCTGTCAGAAGGGCATTTCAGGAGACAAAATCCTATACCACCAACACACCAGATAGCTTTTCTGAAAGGAGTTCATACTTTGACACTTTTGAGCTTGAATGAGCTGAATTGTCCTGATGAATTCTGGATAGTCTCAAGACAGTCTTCAATTCATTCTGGTGTATAGTAATAGGCTCTTTTTATTGGTGCTAGTACTTCATCTCTACCAGTTCACATCATGAATTGATTTTCTAGGCAAAGCTTAAGTTTTCAAAGTTTTCCCTCTACACTTCTCTTGGGCTCTGGCCTTCCAGTCTCTCACCAGAACGATCCATTAAGCTTTGCTTATAGCCTTGAAGTGTTTTTTTAAACCACAGTTCCAAATTGTTCTGCATTTCTCCTGCAGTTGAGTACTGAATGGCTAAGGACAACATGCTCAGGTTAATCAAAGCCACAGTCCTACTTTTATCAATCAATTTTACATGTTAATTAATTGGTTCTTTGTTTTGGACAAATTCTAAGAATCAGTTTATGAAAAGAAGAGGTTTTCTATCTCATAGTATGGGAGAATCATTACAACACAGTATGAAAGCACCGAGAGAGGAAGGCATGATGAGTGTAGCAAGCAAGAGGATGGATGGTCAATGATCATATTACCTCTGCAATCAAGTAGCAGACAGGAAAAAGGAAGTAGTGCCAAGCAGTAAAACACAAGAGTGAACGTCAGAGAAAGGAAAAAAGGGAATCTGCCATCGAGGTGTTTACACAGCCTAGAATTGGCATCCAGACTTTTCTCATGCATTCAGTTGGTAAGAGTTCCATGTGTGGTCACTCTTATCCAGTGGGAATCTTGATAATTATTTCTAATTATGTTTCTGGGCAATTAAGTGTTTTCCATGTTCTCTTGCCCTGCTTGTCACAGACTTGATCTCTTGACATCATCCCAGTGATGATGATTACCTACCTACCCCAGTGATTTCATCTTTAGGTGTTGGTAAAAACCCGGTAAGAGCAAATAGGGTATAGTGCAAATAGAGTTCAAGGGCCCACAGCAAGTAAGGAGAACAATAGAGTTAATTTGTAAAGCTTTGTTCTCCTTAAATAAAGAAATGCTTGCATATTGATATAGGAAGGATTCAGCACCAGATGTGCTGGTGGAAACAATCCTGAGTACGCTCCGTTCCAGGTAAACATCAACACATGTTCCTAAATAGAAAAGCAGTAACTAAACTGCTTCCTCAAATGAATTAGCATTACAATAAGTAATTTATTCCTCATCACCTAAAAAGAAGGAGTCAATGATTAGGTGACTTTTGATGATTCCTGCTAAGCTTTTCCAAAGAAATCTTCATGGAAATAAAACAGCTCTGACGGTATGTTACCAGTTTTTAAATAGAGTAGTGCCTGCCTCACCTGCTAGCTAACAATATGGAATTTAACTTAGAAGAACAATTAAATTACACCGAAGAACACATATTATAATAAGGAAGAAGTTACTGGATCTAACTCAAAAGTAAAAAGCTACATACAGCATGACCATTTGGGCAAGCTTCTTAGGGCAGTCAAGAAGTTTGCATCCATGTGGGAATTTTTGATTAAGTAACAAGCAAAGAATTTCAGATCATGAGACCAAAAGTTATAAGGATTAAGACCAACTCCATAAATCTAGTTTAGGAACTGACAGACATTATTTCAGCACATAATATCTGGCCTTAGCACAATTTTCACTATCACATTTTATCTCACTATTATAGATATATAAACTTTAGAAGCTGGCACAGAAAAAAACATTTATGGGAGCTGAAAGTTATCTCGCTCACATGCAAATCCTCAGCCAAGATAATGAGCATCTAGAAGCCAGGCATTTGAATGATTTCCTGTATTAAATGTCTACAAAATAAGTTTAGCAGGTTAATGAGCTTAGATGAATTTTAAAAGGACATTGTCAAATCTCTGGTTTTCAAATGAAATCAAAATTTTAAAATAAGCTTTATTGTTCATGTAAATTAGTGAAAAGCTGTGCTGTAATGTAGCTTTTGAAATTAAACCAAAGTACTGATTCCACCTTATCAGACATTAAAATGTTTTCCCGAGAAAGAAGAATAAATACACTTAGAATCGCTCACAGAATCTATGTTCTACACATACTCTGAGCCATACGAAGCCCTTAATGAAAACCCATCTTCATTCCTTAGCAGAAGCAAGGGAAAATTTGCCTGGAACTTCTGAAAGTTTAATAGAAAAAATGGACAAAGATCAGAATAGGAAAACGTGGCATAAAATACATTAATTTAATATGCAAACTGGAAATACCATCACAGCAAGAGAGAGAGAGTCACTAGAGTGAGAGAGCACTCACCCATCATTATTCAGAAACACAGTCCGGTTCTTCCTTCCTGTAGGGGAGGAGCACCATGGGGAATGCAGACAATTTTGAAAGCCTGGAAGTGATTATTAGGTGAGAGAATGTTGCCAGAGATGGCCATGTTGGAATTTCAATGAGCCCAAGAGACAGACAATATCTGGTAATCTAAGACCATCCAGGTGTGGTTGCATTCTTCAGTCATCATTCCAAAGACAGATAATGGAATTTCAAGGTGAGGATGGAAGGCAATTAGAGTTCCTTTCTCAATCTGATCTCAAAACCTATAAAGAAAATTTCAGACAGCGCCTTTCCATTTGCATCCAATTGCTCAGCTGCCAAAAAAAACCCCACCGCAGTTGGGGGATTTTGATTCCTGAGCCCTAACTCTTTTCTTTTCACATAATCCCAGACATACAAAGTGGGGACTGCTACTGTAAAAGCTTTAGAATAAATTTTATATATTTATAAATATTGTTTTCAAACAGGTTGCTAATAGACATCTTCACAATGAGCACAGCACATTTAAAATGCACTAACTACTATTATTGTAGTACAGATTTTAAAAAGTTTGATACTGATATTTTAAAAATGATTTTCACTTTCTCTTGCTAAATAATGATAGCATATTCAGTATATTTTCTCACAATTCACTATTCTATTCAAAATATAATGACCTAATCATTCTGTTACTTTTTATTGGTAGATTTGAAAACAGCAAGTTAATTTTAATTACTCAAGATTAGAAATTATTATTTCTCTTTTCTCATGTATATGATTAGTATCTTTATTGAGGTGTTAGATACTCCAATTATTAATTACTGGGAGTTCATGTTAATGAACTGAAAGCACAAAATAAGTAACAAATTGGGTTTTGAAAAGCAATTTCAATTAATTCAATTTACTAATTCTCCAATGCAGTTGATATTAGCATTTGCAAGCTTATACCCCTATAGTAAAATATTTTTCTGTTTATGATTGAAATGATGAAGTTGTATATTCTACTACACATAATATTTGTGAAATATTTTTAATTTGTTTGATTGAATTAAAGACTCCTTGTAGATTACCTTCTCATACTAGGTCCTTAATAACTTTCTAGGAAGAAAACAAAACAATATTGGAAAGAAACTCTATCACAGTCATCTGAATTTGAAAAAAATGACTTAGTAAGTGAATTTGATGCTTACATTGTTCTGTGGTTTGCATGTGGATTTGCCCCCACCAGCTCTTGTGTTTGAATAGATGTGTCTTGATTGGAGGTGTTGTCTTGGGCAGCTGTGAAAAGGAACAGGAGGTGACTTAGTTTCATTTCCAGCTGTTGAACAAACCAACATAGGAAATGAAAGATTTTAGCTCACGGTTCCCAGGTCCAGTCTATCATGGCAAGGAAGTTCCAGTGGTAGGTTCCTGAGGGACCTGGTCACATCACATCCTAATCACGAAGAGAATAAAGACTTCATTCCTATTTCACGCTGGCAAAGAAACTGTCTATATTCTCCTCGTTTCCTGAAAGTTTGAGTGATAGTAAATTCAAAAGTAATGAATGAGAATATTTGGTGAAAGAAATTTCAAAGTACAACAGTATGCAGTCTTATTTACTGTCCTTAACCTGGTTTGCAGGGAGAATTCAGAGAAAAAGCAGAGTAGAAGCAAGTGAAAGCTGTACACTTTGGTGATTAAAGGATAGCAACAATGTTTAAGTTGTGATCAATTCTAACTCAGACCAAGTGGCTGTAATTGTAATGATTGTTCTGTCTCTTTAAGAGACAAGCCACACCCACTATTTTCCTGCTTGCAGCCTCAGACCCCCAGCTTCCTCTTCCTGTCCCCTCTCTTGGAGGCAGCCTTCTCTCTCTCTCTCTCTCTCTCTCTCTCTCTCTCTCTCTCTCTCTCTC
>LOJH01036312.1:0-15546 GCA_001685095.1 Ellobius talpinus | reverse complement strand
TACAGTCAAGGGTATCCTAACAAGATGATGAAGTAACTAGGGGTGACCGTTGGAAGATGTGACAATGGAGTGTTACTGGCTAGGAATGTGACCTTGCTATCCATGAGAAGACAACACAGTAACATGCCACCAAGACAAACGAAGCAGGCCTGTGGAGAATCATGTCCCTGGGAATGGTAACACGGGTATGTGTAGAAGGTAGAGGGATCCAGGATCAAAGTTGAGTGCTAAACAAAGAAGTCGTAGGTAACAGGTAGCGAAGCGAAGTATCATTAAGTCAGAAGAGATTCACCTGTTGACAGAGCAAAGCAGAGAAACCTCTTGGCAGATAAAATTCTCCCATCCATCAAATGGAAGTGAAAATGGCTGCCAGAGAAAATCTTTGTCAGGAGCTATGCTTTTCAAGATAAAGTAAGGAAAGGAAAATCTTCCCCAAGAAACCAAAGACACATACATTTACAGAATGCAGATCAGGTTTAAGTGATCCTGGGAGGGAAGTGCCTACGGTTGTGGCTGCAGGCAATTTGGTGCATGTGGGTTTATGGTAACACTGGTAGAAATGGGGTTTTGCACCCCTCCTGATGTGTAGAAAGCATCCAAGGCAATGGAGGATTCCTAGGTCCTTATAAGAAGACAATTAAAGGTTGTGAGCAATGGCTTCATTGATTAGCATCAGGGGTAAAATGTATGTGTCCTCATTTGAACCACTGTGATGCAGTCTCTTATAACCAGTGCCAAGGGAAGGAAATGGATTGTGACTGCTGCTTTTTGGATAACTTGCTACAGAATAGAAATAAGTGATCATTAGAAAAAGTCTCTCTACTTTCTTTATCCAGCACTAATGCTGTTGAAGCAATCAGCCTAGGTTTTTGATTCTGTAAAGAGTTGTAGCCATAAGGTTTTGTGAAATGTTTTGGAACTCAAAGGCCAAAAAGGTTCCATAAAGCCTCAGTTATGAGCAAATGCAACTTGTCATAATAACTGATTCCCTGGGGTTTCTGATAAACAAGCTTAGTCTCTATTAGGAAAATTATCAGGAGACTAAAAGATGTTTATTGAGGATAAAGCAGACTGGAACTATTAATCCTTCCTCCCCAGTCGGTGCTGATTAGGTCCCCAGGAGGTTGTTACAAAGTTGAACACTAGCCGTTCCAAACAGATTTTGAAACTTTGCAAGAAGCTCAAATAAGATCAAGGGAAATAATTCAAGAAATTATCATTTTTATAAGAATAAATATGAATGAGGTTTATTTGAAAAGCTTGAGGAATTAAATTTTTTGCTTAAATTTCGTATGATGACAACTATCTTGTCTATTTATTTATTTTATTTTAACAGAGGCTCACATATCCCAATCGGGCCTTAAACTCACATATCAGAGGATGGCTTTAAATTTTCATTCTTCTTACTACCCAACTGCTGAGATTATAGGCATCACTGCAGTCTGATTGGAAGGTGCTGGAGTTTGAATCCAGAGTTTTGCAAAGACAAGGCAAGCACTCTTCAAACATCCCCTTCTAGTCTTGGCTTTTAAATTGTGATGAAAGTGATGTGTCTACTACTTTGGTAGATAGTATTCTGAAACTGAAGGAAGACATTATTTAAACACCAGTTTATCAATGGACATTATGGGAATATTATTTCTGGAAGTAATCCTGAAAAATCAGCCAGAACCTTGAAGGAAGCTCCATGTCTATCTAATGCTTCCCTTCCTTGTCAATATGCACATGGAACTTAAATAATAAGAGAAGTGAAAGAAATATTAGGTATTTCATGGATTCTTGTCAACTTACTTATTATTCTAAAAAACCCAAGAGCACTAAAAACTACTGACAGGTAAACAGGTCTAAAATAGAACCTAAGGAGCTGGGAGCTACCACTGCCTTTATCATCCACTCCCATAGCCATCATATGAGTTCAGCATCATCCAAGACATGGGGTACTGAAACAATGGGAAATACAATTGGTTTTTCTCTTTCTTGTGCCATGCATAATGCTGGATATTAGCATCTGACTTTGAATGCCCCCGCCTGTGAATAGTGATAATCATACTGCCTAAAAGTGCATTAGAAGAATTAAGAGCTTATAAATTGTCTGACTCAATGCAGGACTTTGCTGTTAAACAGAGCTGGTACAGGAACCAAGATTTGGCCTTTCAACCACAATCTAATTTTCCCCCCATGAAGGATCAGGAAAAATGCCCTGCTACAAGATAGTCTCTATTTTTTGGGTTATCTTCACAGGCTTCCTACTATAGTCATCATTATTATTTCCATTCTAAATAAAGTTGGTCCCAACAAAAGGAATATGACTTAAACCTGTCAATTAAAAGCAAGTCTGGATGGTGGAAATGACAGATTCAAGACTCTCAACAGGATGGGTGGAGAAAGATGTTTTGAAGGCAGAAAAGCCTGGGGAAGTGGTATAAGGAGAAGGGTTAGATCCTGAGAATAGACCCTAATATTACACATAAGTTTGCCCAGAACTAAACTGGCTTTCAGAATCCAATACAGCTATTTAGTTTGGTCATGTAGGAAAGATTCTTGATGCACAAGAGTTGGGCTTCTAGAAGTCCATAAAATATAACATTATAGAAGATGCTACTGTTCTCTAGAACTTCTATAGTTTGGAATGTAAGGCACAGAAAACTAACATACTTTTTTTCTCCCCCTGTAATGAAACTCAACTTTACAAACAATTTCCTATAAAAAAGTTTAAAACAATTTTTTTTTAATTTTGAGATTTTTTTCTTATGTAATATGATTTGTTTGGCTCTGATAGATAAAAAAGGGAAAGGAGACTTTCTAGAGCACTCAGATCATATTTGTGCATTATTTCTAGAAATAAGGCTTTTAAAATTCTTCATACAAAACAAGAGGTTCATTGTTCACTGTTATCAAAGCAGTCTAGGTAATCAGAATAATTTTGGATATCTTTTCTTACACAAAGTAAAATGGGTAAGTCTTTTGCAACATTTGAGATTTCAGTTAACAGTGGAAAGTGAAGAACGTAATTCAAGACAGGCAAAGTGTGGGGGAAATATTTATTAGACTATTTAATTAAGAATCCTTCATCTATAATAACCTCATGCTCATTCCCTTCCTTTCAAAGTTGGTGAATTTGTTACAGATGAGATGCATTAAAACTAACAGTTTTCTACTTAAATATTTTTAGGTGAGTGTTGGCAACGGTAACTAATTAACACCACTGAAAGCTTTGTGTACTGTGCAATTGGGATTATGTAGCTTAGCTTGTGTGACTATAAAATAATGTGTGGTTTTTAAAGACAGAGAAGCCTTCTCCAGGTTAGATTTTCCAAACAGAAGGTCGAGTGTTATAAATTCCACCTCCCACAGACCAGAATTCATATCCATTGGTCAGGGGCAAATACCAAGAGCTCTGCATCCTCAGTCATTTCATGCTACTTCATCAACGCGGAGCCAAAGGTAAGATTTTACACTTGTTTTCTTCTTTTTCTCCCTAGTATAACAACCTGTAAAAAAATAATTCAGCTTGCTTTAAGATCTGCTGCTGGTCTTTAATACAGTGGGTTTGCTTTAATTTTACTGATGACTGTACACTCATATTTTGCTTGGAAAATCCAAACTTGTGGATTAGCTTAAGAATTAATAACTGGGCAAAATAGTTAATCTTAATAGTTATAACAGATGTGAATAGAATTATAGTGGTTTCCAATATATGCTTTAAATAAATAGTTCTGGCACTGGCCACAGCCTTTGACAGTAGAGACAGACAATATTGATTGATATTGACTGAAATATTATGCAGAGGTGTGACTAGTGATGTTTCAGTTATTTAAAATGTACTGATAACTATATGGCACTTTCATTTTAGGATGTCTTTTGTGATAAATATTTAAAATTTAAAGTAAGCTTGTAGTTTTGGACTATTTTAACATGAACAGCAATCTAAAAAATTAACAACTGCATTAAATACACTTATAACTACTTGAAGGAAGATAAATATTTGCATCAAAATGCACATGGATACGCTCATAAATTTTATTTCACTTCACACAAGCTGCTTGTCCTTGTTGTGGTGACTTTACTGGGAAAGTCAAATGCTATCAAACCCTTATATGCAGACATTTGTAATTACAGAGAGAATAAGAAATGAGACAAAGGATTAAAAAGTGCATGTTTTCTTTGAATGCTGGAATTTGCTAGAAAAGTACAAGGAAACTTAATTTTCAACTTCAGCTCTGGACTGTGGGAGCATGATTTGTAGAGGATTGGCGAACCATGCTGCCCTACTAAGGAAGAGCACTGGTCACTGCTTCTAACAATTCTAAATGCACAACCTTCAAAGCTATTTCCAAAGGCAATTGAGATAGAGCCAACTTTATCAAGTGTGAAAAAAAGAAGTATTTGAATTAAGCATATGAGAGGATAGAAAGCAACCCTTTGTCCTGTTCTTATTGTCAGGGAATCCCCAGTCCCTCTGTTTTCATTAGCTTCATAAAGGCTTCTTTCAAATAACTAAAGCGACCTTTAAGTAGAAAAGTAATATATGCCTTCTCTGTGTGTTCAGAGGCATTAAAACCACAGATCCTGTCCTTAAACTCAAAAAAGTCCAACATATAAATATTTTCATATTACACATTAAAGTAAGAGACTATACTATTTTGCATGGTGAACAATTGATTATTAACTAACATTCTTGATATTGCCAATGTAAACACTTAAAATTAAGCATGAGATTTTTGTTCTTCAACTAAACTCTAGTCAGAGGCATAAATACAAAACTAAAATTGTGAGATGCTAAGGCTAAGACTGTGTCTGAACTGCTGCAAGCCTTATGTTATAAAAGAAAACAAATTATGTTTCCTTACAATCGCAGAGGAAAAGATTGCACCCTTACTATGCTTGTGCAAAACCCCTCTCAATCATGCAAATACTGCCTTTTGGATGTGTATTCTTGTTACTTTTTTAGTCTAAGTCTCAGTTATCCATAATTGAAACAAAATGCTAAGGGATAAAAAAGTAAATGCCTGTTAAAATGTTAGAAAAATGATAATGAGTTATTGTCAACTATATATTTGCACAATTTTATATTCTATTATTAGGAAAGCTTGGAAGATGAAAATGCTAGCAAGAATTGTCCTGGTACTTGTCATCTTTGATGCTGCATTGACTGCCCCGACTACAGAGCTCTTTAACTATGACTCAGAAGTCTACGATGCCATTTTGGAAGATATGGAACCCTTTTATAACCATGAACAGATACCTATCAACCAAGTACAGGTAATGTCTTCCTCCCACTCTTGAGGCTTTTAAAAGAATTGAATGGTGACTGATGAGAACGTATTTGTTTTTGCAAATAATTTTGCTTACTTATACTCAAAGGTTGGATCTCAATTTCCTGTAAACATTTGGCTACAACATATGCAACTTTTTTAATGTGAATGCTGAGACATTATTTTGGTTCCCAATAGGAAAAACAAAAACAATAGCATTTTTCTTGTCTTTGTGTATGTGTGTGGGCTTGTGCACATATGTTTCTACACCAGGACACATGTGGAAATGAAAGAAAAATTTTGAGGAAGTTGGTTGTCTATTTCCACCATTTGGACTCAGGAGACCAACCTCAAATGCCTTTATCCATTAACATATCTCAGTAGCCTGAAAAAAGCAACAATATCTTCTTTTAAGTCACAACATGTACATTTTTAAAAAGCAAGAAAAAGAAGAGTTTAAAACATTCATTATGCAATGCTGAGAAAACATAAAGAAAATGATGTGAGATTAGAACAGACAAGAAGAAAAACAAAAGCAAGCAGAGGGAGCACACTGACTTCAAATTGTGCTATGTACCAGAAGGAAATGTGCATTTTTAAATTGTTGATTTTTCTCCCCAGCAGTAAAGGAGGCATTGGCAAGGTTACAGCCCATTACATAAATCTGATGTGACATGTTTCTAATTAAATGCTGGTCTTCTTACACTTGCACCTAACTAAAGGATACTAGCTAATTCTCATGAATCAGAAGCAAACAGACCTTGAAGCATGATTTATCTACAACATTGGCAAAAAGGAGATATAAATAAATAAGGGTAAAAATCAGATTAGCTTTAAATGATCATTGCAAATTCTGTACCCTCTTTCAAGTGTAAATCTTAGAATTACTATTTTTATGGCCTTGACTACAAAATATTCAGACAAGATGATATATTTAACTTGTATGAAATATACTATATCAAAATCTTCAATACAATTCATGTTGCCTTATGAAATAAGAATTCAATTTCTTAACAAAATAATTTTCCCACTTTTCTCCTTCACTCTCAGCCTCTTTCTTCATATGTTATCTTATTTTCTTCTGTTTTTAACAAAGTCTCTTAGTAGTTATCTGTCAAGACAAATACTTTAGTTCAGACTTATTTTATTTAATACACATTTAAAAAGGAAAAATAATTCAGGGATTAAACATTTAATGGTTATCACCAAAGAATTCTGCTTAAGCATGGTTGAGGAGTGGGCTAAGGGTTTTGTTCATTTGCTTCAGAAGAACTCAATGAACAGTTTAAGAAATACTGATTAATTCTGAGTCCTTTTCAGGCAAGATTGTGAAGGAAATAACGTCATCTACCTAAAACGTAAAGCGCGCTCACCTCTGTCAGAACCGCACATTGCCCCAACTGTCCTGGATACTTGTGGAAATGAATGGAATTCCTCCTGTGATAGAGCAATTTGAGTGTGTGTCTGTATGAAAATGATTTGGTATACAACCTTCCCTTAGGGGCTGCCTGCTCTAAACCAATGCTTCTCAACCTGTAGGTCTCAATCCCTTTGAGGGTCACATATCAAATATCCTGCATATCAAATATTTATATTGTGATTCATAACATTAGTAAAATTATAGGTATGAAGGAGAAGCAGAATAATTTCATAGCTGGGGTCACCACAACATGAGGAACTGTATTCAAGATCAGAGCATCAGGAAGGTTGAGGACCACTGCTCTAAATGAACGCACTCTTATGTTCCTCCGTGTGCTACCTGTCTCAGCTCTTGCCTCTTGCTAATATCCCTTCTTCATGACAGAATGTTGTTTTAAGGCACAGCTCATGCTCACTTGATTCCTTGAACAGATTTTTGAAGACCTGTTACCATTTCCATCGAACAGATGTTATTATGAAGACAAGGCTTTTAAATTACTTGTCTAAGAGTTCATGATAAGGCTGCATATACAAACAATACCACTCACAACAGAAAATAATTTCCAGCAGAGATTATATCTTCCTTTCCTCGCTTCCTACACTTTTCCGAACTATCCTTTTAACTAGATACCTGTCTTTTTTTATTTTAAACATAGTTCTTTATTGATTCATTGAAAATTTCACAACATGGACCACAATTCCACTCACCTCCCAGCCCCTGCATATCTGCCCCTCACTCCTTCAGTATGTCCCTTCAGTTTGCTTTTATATAATACTTTAATTAAAATATAATTATATTATTTCTTTCCTGTTCTTTCTCCAGCCACTCCTGAGTTGCTATACCCCACCATCTTCTCGAATTCTGCTCTTTTTCTTTTATTATTACTGTTACAAAGAGACGTACAAATGTGTAAATGTAACCTGCTGAGTCCACTTTTATTGTTTGTGTGCATATGATTTCAGGGCTTGCTGAAAGAGCTGGGGGTGGGTGGCTCGGCAGATCAGGCTCTCCTAGTAACCTGACAGAAAGCTAAGCCTTAGTTTCTGTTCACTAAAATGGGACAGAGCTAAGGATGCAGTCCTCAGAAAAAACACAGCCTTCTGCTAGCTCAGCAGGCACCCACCCCACAGCCCCTTCTGCTGGCTCAGAAGGCCCCTAAACCCCTTGAGGGCTCAGCAGGCACGACCCAGTCTCCTGATAACTAAAGATAGCTTTCCCTACCCTGCTGCTGAAAGGTCTCTAACCACTAGGATCTTCTACCAATCAACCTCAGATTAACCCTCCTCTCTGGAATGCCCCTAACTCTGCTTAAAAGGAGCTTGTGGCCCTTTTTGGGGGGTCATCAAGTGCTACCCCAATGTTGGAATTAATAAAGCACACTTGTTATTGCATATGTCCAGTGTTGGTCTTCTTTGGGGTTTCTCTCGGACCCTAACACTGACCACTTTGTATTGGATAATGAATTAGTTGACTCATGCCTGTGAAATATGATTTTCTCCCTCTTACCATTAGTGATTTGCATTCTCTGTATAGGGATTTAGTTCACATCAAATATACTCTTTTTGTTTTCTGAAAAGGGCATAAATTAGTAGTATTGCTGCACCTAGCCTGTTTGATGTCACAAAGAAAAAGAGAGACAGCACTAATGGGTTTTAAAGATTTTAATAATTCACCAAATAGCAGGTCACTGATGGATCAGGGCTGCAGGACAAGGATTCCGGAGCCTTTATCCTCCTGACAGCCCCAAGGAGAGGCAAAAGTAGAGTTTATAAGCATAAAAATAATAAATGCTTATTGCCAAATTATAGTTACAATTTTCATTCAGCAGTATTGATAGAGTAGGGGCTCCCTTTAATGTTCTATCATTGTCAATCGACATATAATGCAGGCCTTTCAGTCCAATCAATCAGATTCATTTGTTCCTTCTGTTGTTAGGAACAGCCATGGTGTTTCTAGAGAACTAAAGATGCATAATGACTATTTCTGGGGTTTAGGGAGGAGGCCGGTCAGCGATTGGAAAGTTCTCAGCTCTGCCAGGTCTTGGGAACCTGAACTTTATTTCAGCCTACAGGTAAAATGGAGTCTGAAGTCAAAACGGAAGTACTCAGGCCGGGGTGCCTTTTGCCTGCTCCTTTCAGTATCATTATTATTTATATCTTTAGGTAATAAAATATAAGCCATTATTAATCTTTATGTTTTAATACTACTGCCTCATTTGGACCAATTATATAGTGCATGTTAAAGTTTTAAACATGAGAATCCCATATGAAATGCATTTCTATTAATAGAAAGATTCTAACTCATCAACCGTAGTTAAACAATCTTTTCTAGGTTTGATGAAGAATGAAAGGGAACCTCCCTATTTACTGAGACTCTAGTTAAATCAGGAGGGGAGAATTTTACTTATGAGATTTAAATAGACTAATCGACTCATTTTCTTTAGTTGAGCATTCTAAACAATATGATTCTTATTTTCAGCTATTTCAAAACTATAAAACTGGAACACCAAGAAATATGCAATCATAGTTTCTCACTGGGAAGACATATTAATAATCTTTGTCAATCACTCACTTTTGTTTATCTTACATTTTTATGAGGTCATACTAATAAATTAATTCTGACTACTCCTGAAAATAAGATATCATTGTGTCCATTTAATAATAGCAACTGAGAACTCAAATTTTGCTCTAGGTTACTTGCCCAATAAATTTCAGAGTGAAATTTAAGCTAGATTCTTTTAATGTCAAAGCAAGAAGACTTTGGCACTAACAGCCTCTGCAATTTTTCTGCTTGATCTCTAATCCTGAATTCTTTTAACTATGTCCAAATAGAGCTGTATTTTCTATGAAATTAAGTCATTAGAAAAACAGCAGCTTTGAAATGATTATAATTGGCACAGTATAACAATATGAGTCTCAGCTGTCAATGTTGCTAAAGGCTCAACACAGGCAAAATAGGTCCTTCTGACCTAAAAGCAGAACGTGGAAATGTGAGGAGGGTGTTCACTGCCAAGCACATTTCTCCCTGATCCAGTTTCAAGGACCATGGGGGAAAGCACAGTATTTACTGTCAGGTGCTCAGGATCACGATGTTTAAATAATTAATACAGAAAACTTCAATAAATTTGAGCACTAGGCTCAGGTTTAAAGTAGAATTCCACAGTGCCAAACATTTCTGTGTGCCAAGGTGTAAAATTCATCAGAATGCATCATTAGCAACACAGGCTGAATAGCTCTGAGCCTTTTAACACCCTGGAGCCCAGTTGCTGACATCACAGTTATTGAATAGTGCCAGAATTTATTGGCTCAACTATGAAATGTATTTGGGGGGACAGGTAAATTCAGAGATCCATTTTCATCAATACAATCTTTGTTTGTGTTTTAATAAATCTCCAAATGGCATGCATTTCCAAACGCTTTTTTCTAAGAATGAACAGAAGGAGAATTTATCAGGTAAATAAGTTCTGCTGAAGAGCAATATTGCTGCTTAGGAATTGGGCAGCACATTGTTATTGCAAACTAATTAAGTACAGAGTTTAGTGGGTCTTCTTCTGAATCTGGTTTTTCCTGGGATTGTAGACTGAGCATGCATACTTTCTATTATAAACCCATTTCTATATCAGAAGGCAGTTTGTCACTATGTACGATAATTGGGTGCCTAGAAATGATATACACATGCCTCATACCAATTCCATGACCTTAATTAAGTCTTTAAGTTCCTCCCAGTCTCAGATTCCTCAGATATCTTTTGAAGACTGGGTAAGATAAACACTTGAACTGTTGAATGGAGACCCTGGGGCACAAAAAACATCTAATAATTGCAAGTAGTTTTACAATTGGCTCATTCAAAGAAAAGCTACTGCAGTTTATATTCTGAAGATGTAGATTCCTTCATGGAAAGGATGGACCTGGGGTAATAATGAGTGCTAACCTCCACTGTGCTTGGATTGATATTTGCATGGGAACTGATCAGACCACTTCTTTCTGTTCCTCAAGAATTTTAGACTAATAATCTTATAAATATGCAATTTAACTGCACCAGAGAAAGGGAAACTATGTATATTATATATTGCAATGTAAATTTATATGATTATACTCCTAATATATATATATGCTAATAAATTGCCTTGAATTTATCATAATCAAGAATCTGTTAGCTAATATGTTGTGAAAGTATTTTGCCTGTGTATTATTCTACCTCCTTTTCTTATCAGTGTCTTAGGTCAATTACATAAATAAATGTAATGAAAGATAGCCCTGCAGTGAAGAGTGTATATTGTTCTCCCAGTAGTGCTTAGAGTTGAGTTCCCAGAACTAACTTCTGGAAGCTTATAACCACCTTTAATTCCAACTCCAGAGAGCTATGATGCCTCTGGTTTCCATGGGCAACTCATTCGCATGAAAATATTCACACAAATACACTCACAGAAATGCAGATATGAAGGACCTGTCTACCTCAAGTTTCTAGTAATCTTCACTCAAGGTCATTTTGATGAACTTTGGAGATGCTCATATCCCAACCAAAGCAAATTCCCTCCTCTTCCCACTTAGTAGCACACTGTGTGGCAACTTCAAGCACCAGCACTTCTCTGGAGCCCATTTTGAGTTCTGCATATTTATTTGAAGTGCCATTCCCATTTGTCCATAGGAACCATGCATTTGTGATACTTGATGTGGCATCAAGTGTGTGTTTTGTCACCCAAGACTTTTGGGTGAAATCAAGGGCTTTTTCTACTAGGGCTCTCCAGCCTAGACGACACATGCCTGGTCGCTTCTCCTCTTGTGTCCACGAAGCTTCCGCCGCGTGGTTTCTGGAGAATGTGCCTATGACTCACCTCTCTTTCAGTTTTAGTTGAAGAATCCACCTCAGCATATTCTTCAATGGAAGTTGCTATAGATGTTCCCTGAAACTTTTGCTGAATTGTGAAAACCAACCTCTCTCCTTCAGATTCTCAGCTGTACAGGATTGAAATACCCTTTCTGTCTGCTGCAGCTCCTGTTCTGCATGAGAAAATGCTTCTCTGGTCAATCTTTGATCAAATATTTGAATCAAGTGGTGTGTGTGTGTGTGTGTGTGTGTGTGTGTAAACATGGGTGCACACATGTGGAGGTCAGGGAACTAACTTGACTATCAACCCTCACCTTCTATTTTAGTAGTGACAAGGTCTCTTTTTCCTTTTTCTACTGCAGATAGGACCTTAGCTGACTAACAAGCATCTCCCTCCCAAGATTATGGATGCACCCAATGTCTGGTTTTCATGTGGGTTCTTGGAATTCAAGCTCATGTCCCACATATCTATAGGAAATGCTTTACTAACTGATCCCTCTGGCTGGACTTGAATTACTTCTATAGCTTTAAGATCTTCCAATGTTGAAACCACAATCATAATACTGCAATCTGTATGTTGGTCAGTGAGAGTCAGATTCCATGTTGAGGTACTTTTTCTGCTTTGTTCTGACCACTTCTTCTGCATTCTTAAATTATTTTCATGTGCATTTGTATACATAATTTTTTCCTTTGGTAATATGAATATAAAATAATCATATCTAACCCTCATTTTCCCTTAAGTTCCATCTCTATCCTTCCCTCAACACATCTTTTTTTTCCAAATTGATGTCTTATTTCTTATTTGGATAATAAACTATGTCTAATTAGTGATACACATACTTGTGGTCACACCCTGAGAAAAAAATGATTTCCCCTCTCCCAGTAGCTAACAACCGCTAATGGCTTCCTATGAAGGTGTAGATCACACTCACCTGTTCTAGAAAACTCATCTTCTGTGAATTTAGAAGGTTGATAGCTATACCATGTCCTGAAGATGGCTCACCACAACACTCTTTCCCACTATCCAGATCTTACATTTTTCCCCTTCTACATGTTTCCTGGGCCTCAATTGAGGGCAGTGATGAACATGACCCAACAGGACCAAGAACTAGGTGTCTTATTCTCCTCGCTTCGACCAGTTACCCATTTTCCCATTGACTTCTGCCCGCATTAAGTGAAGCTTCTCTGACCAACTATGGGAGAATCCCGGGCATATTAGTGTAAACATAAATATTTAAAAAGTGATTTGATAGTATGAGTAGTTTGGTAAATAAAAGTATCAAGTTCTATCCTAAGAACTCTAGTCTTCTGGGACAAAGTTTTTTAAACAGCACTACAATACCAATCAAGAAATTTCTTCTTGCGGAGCATTCTTCTACAAGAATGCACTTAGCTACCCCTTAACATGTCTGCTACTATTGTATCAGGGAGCACATTTTTTTCCTGGCACATTGGTGTGTCCTGTGGCATGGTGGGTTGAAGACTAGTTAAAACGACTGAGATCTTTTCTCCCTCCGCATCTGATGCACCACCTTTCTGTGCTATAAAAACTAGACAGACAGAAGGAAGTTTCCAAATTGTCTTGAGAATGATCTTCTTTCTATGACTGACAGACAAAATGCTTGTTGTCTTCATTAACTGACTCATACTATGTAGCTTTGGTGGGAAAACCAAGGGCAATGGTAATAGCCTGTGTTGCTATGGATACCTCTGTGGTCTTGTATGGGTAGTCTATTCTTTGTATTGTGATTTTCATTTAATAACTAATGTTTCTGGGAGTAGTTTTAGTTCACTAACAGGATACATTCATTCAAACTCTTTTTTTAAAATGTATTTTGAAACTAATTTGCTACCTAGTAAATAGTCATTAAACTTTTTTCACATTGTAATTTTCATTGAAGTTTTCACTCTGCTTTCTCTATTTGTAAGACTTCAGGTCTTAAATTAATATCTTTGATTGGCTTGAGATGATTTTTATGAAAGGTATGAGATAAATAAAATTTTATTCTTCGGTGATTAAATATCCAATTTTGTCAAAATAATTTATTAATGAATTTGATTTTTCTCACAAAAGCATTAACACAAATCACAAATGTTCGACACCCTTAGCTATTAGGTAAATGTAGTTTAATGCTATTTTGACAGGCTATCTTTCACACATCAGTATGCAGTGAGACTGTTCAATCAAGAAAACAAACAAACAAACAACAAGAACTACTGTCAGGAATGTGGGAGAAGGGGAAGCATTAGGTATTGGTAGCAATGTGAGCTGCTGCAGTCATTTTGAAATCAGGCGTCTAAAACTCTCAAGAGAGAACTATAGAGGACCAAGCTCAAGAACTCTTGAGTGGCAAGGAATGTATATCCTACTGTACTGACACTTCCATGTTCTTATCAATTGCTGCAGTGTTTACAATAGCCAGGAAACGGAATCACCCTAGATGTACATGACAGATAAGGAATATGTGGCTCATACGCGAAACGGAATCTTATTCAGATGGGAAGAAAAGTGAGACTTGAACTTTATAGGAGAATGGACACAGCTGGAATATATTGTCTTGAGACCACCCAGGATCAGAGAAAAGCAGCACAGTTTCTCTCTCATTTGTGAATTTAGTTTCCAAATTTTTAACACAGTTTCTTTATTGATTCTTTGAGAATTTCACATTATTCTACTTATTTCCCAGCCCCCCCATATCTTCTCTTTACCCTTGGGTCCCCCCCAAAAAGAAAATTAAAATAATAAATAAAACTGAGCCAAACAAATCAATCAAATGAACAAACAAATTAATTTAAAAATACCCTCTTCACTCACTTCTCCTCCTTTCCCATCCCAACACCTCTTCATTTATCCTGGTGGCATTGGGAGACTCAG
This sequence comes from Ellobius talpinus, assembly GCA_001685095.1. NCBI lineage: Eukaryota > Metazoa > Chordata > Mammalia > Rodentia > Cricetidae > Ellobius > Ellobius talpinus. Next base: position 1,169 of record LOJH01036312.1, on the reverse strand, counting down.
CATGTCATGTTTTTTTTTTTGTCCAAACAGCTTCACTTAGAAATGTTCCTGGCAGTGAGTCATTGGTCTGGTTTATGCTCTCTGGCTTCTGGTACACCATCCTCAATGGACCCCTGAAGCTTCTAGCAGATATCTTATGTCCTCCCTGAGCTTCTAATTTTTATACATGTATTTTTATGTGGGAATGCTTGTGGACATCGTCCAGGGAACTAGAAAGGAGCCCATGAAAGGAAAAAAAGATGTGTGGGAGGGGTGTGGAGAGGAAGAGAGCAGGTAGGAGATGAAAGGGGGAGACAGATATGTGGAGTGGGGGACAGGGAGAAGAGGAGAGAGAGGAAGAGGAAAGAACAACCCAAACTAAAGCCTGTAAGAGTGCTGTATGGGAATAACAAACTGAAGGCATGAAAATAAATGCTTCTTCAAAGAAAGGGGTGTGTATTGAAGCGACTCTGCCAAGGAAAACAACCTAGGAGAACATGACATCATTTTTCATATTATCCCTCTTAAATTATGCCAAATAAATCAAGCAGATTTACTACTACTAATATAATTATATGGATCAGTCAGATATGGTTTTCCTGAAAAACATGGATTTGGTAAAAGTAATTTTGATGAAGTATTATTGTCACTTAGAATAGCACAACATACTTCTATAAGGAGATTCTTCTATGTATAAGAACAATACTGCCAATGACAAGAAATAAAATCTTAAGTATTTCAAAGGATTATTCATATCAATATGAATATTTCAATAGAAATCTCAACATAGTTGATATAAAAATACATAACGGCATTTATTTTATGGAGACACTTTCCTCAAGCAGCAGTCATTAGGTCTTCCTCATATTATGGTCTTGTCAGGTCCTGTGCCGTGAGAGGGCACTGTGGGTTGTGATAACTACCTCGAATCCTAGCTGTGTTGGATACACACACTGACCAGCCCTAAGGACATCATTACGTACTTGGAAGTTACCTGTCCTTGCCAACGTCTGCTTAGTTCTCCCAAGTCCATGATGCTGTCCCTGATCTATGTCATTTCTGGTATCTACTCTCTTCTCAAAATAGAATATACTCCTAAACATAGTCCCGTGACAAATATGAAAGTTTGCGGTTAGGTAAGCAAGGTACCAGAGACACACAAGTTACTGCAAAGCCAAGGACAATGGAAC
>LOJH01036310.1:799-15546 GCA_001685095.1 Ellobius talpinus | reverse complement strand
AGATAGATAGATAGATAGATAGATAGATAGATAGATAGATAGATAGATAGCACTCCATCGACTACACATGGCTAGGGAAAAGTGGCTGCTGAAGACCACTATGTCCTTTATTGGAAACTGTCTTCCGTGAGTCCTGTTTCTTATTTCAGCACAATGAAAACAGGTAAGCGATACAGCCTTAGAGTTCATTTAAACTTCTGAATGTCTCCCATAGTCGGTAAATCGAGCAGTTTTATCAACAGGCTACAACAGTTGCAAGCCGTGAAAGAAGACAAAGAGTGAAAGGAAAGCATTAAATATCATGCTAACAAGAAAAGAAGGCCAGAGAAAGTAAACACATGAAGGGTCTCTGGGATGCTGGGCACAGGCAGGAATTAAAGACCAGGGGGAAAAAACCGAACTGAACGAACAAAGAAGAAGAAACTAGCTGAAAAGTGTTGATCATTTTCAAGCGGCTAAAACAGTGTGATTTTTAAAAATCCATTTTAAAAGCTTCTTTCAAGACAAAACAAAACAAGATCCAGTGGAGAATGTGCTATGACCCTTCCCAGCACCCTATTTCCACAAATATTTTGGGACAGTTTGTCTCCTTTACTCTTATGAGATTAAAGCCGCCTCTTCCTTCCTCACCTTCTGACAAGATGCCTATCTCATTCTGGATTCCCACAGCAGAAAATCTGGAGATGAGGAGGCGAGGTCACCACTGATAAGAAAGTACTGCGAAGGAAGGGTGAGAGAGGCGGGACATTTCGAGCAAGTTTTTACTGCAAGCAGCAGGCTTATACTCCATAGGAGTATGACTCATAATCCATAGAGATCGCTCAGAGATCCTGCCTAAGGGGGAAGGGCCCTAAAGCATTTGTGCACTTGGTTAAAAGCTTCTCCAAGGGGTGTTAATCCTGCACTAGTTCTGCCATATGGAAGAGTTTTCTGGGCTGTTGTTTTATTTCCACAGGGAAAGGGACCAGGCAGGGCTCTAGGCAAAAAGATATTGAGCTGCAGTGGGAAGGCAGACTGAGGTACATAGAAAGTCTATGAGTAGAGTATGGAATATATTTGCTGTAATCACACACACACACACACACACACACACACACTCACACACATCCCTTCCCAGGTTGAGAAGGTTGCAGAAATAGTAACAATGTGTTTCATACTCAGTTGGAGCAGGCTGTGATAGTAAGTCCTAGGACACAGAGAGAGGAAGGCACATCCTTCCATGGGCTGCTTCTCATAGCCAAAGCCATCTTCCCCCTGCTCCAGGGCTTTCCCTGCAGCTGCCATTCTCATACCCAGGCGCATCATTAGCAAGCACTTCTTCTGCCATCTCTGCCAATGTCTCGCCACCCCCAACCCATATCAAAGCCTTCTTTGAAACTCAGATGCCTCAGTGCTGGAAAACAACTCAGCTGCTACATGAGAACTATCTTGGAAAAGATCTGTGAATATTAAATTCATAAAAGCAAAAGCAAGAAAGACTGTAAGTTACCGTAAGCAGGTCTTTTACACTATGATTTCCAATTGTAAGCATGCTTCTTAAGTACAGCTCCTAGATCCTTATAGTGGGTATGCGTTCTGTCTCCTGCACGGCCCTCTTCTCCTTCTGGTCTACTTACCATAATGAATACTTTTCTCATCACTGCAGCAGTGTATCTGATACAAACAACCAAGGAAGTTTCCTTTAGGCTCACAATTCCTGAGGGGTCCGTCTATGAATCTTTTTCTTTCTTCTTTTTTTTTAAATTAGATGTTTTAAAAATACCAATTCAAGCTCCCATTCCCTCCCTCCTCCCATTCCCTCCCACACCCTCCTACCCCACCCCCATCCACTCCTCAGAGAGGGTAAGGCACATTGTTTTGCGGAAGGTCCAAGGCCCTCCTATATCTAGGCTGAGCAACGCATCCATCCAAAAAGAATGGGTTCCCAAAAAGCCAGCCCATGCAGTAGGGATAAATCCTGGTGCCACTGCCATGGCCCCTCAGTCTGCTCCAGCTATGCAACTGTCAACCACATTCAAAGGGACTAGTTTGGTCCTATGCTTGTTCCTTCCCAGTCCTGCTGGAGTTTGTGAGCTCCCATTAGCTCAGGTAGACTGTTTCAGTGGGTGTACCCATCACAGTCTTGACCTCTTTGCTCATATTCTCATTCCTCCCACTCTTCAGCTGCTCAGAGGCAGAGACCGTCTACAGATCTTTAGACCCCTGCAATTGGGCAGAACATGATGATTGCAGAAGTGGGTGAGGAGGACTAACTCCAACCTCTTTTGGTTGGTTTGAAGGGAAAATACCAATGGGGGCTGACTTTTTCCATTTTCTCTTTCACTTAGTCAGATTCTCAGCCTATAGAATGGTATCATACACAGTCTGAGGAATCACTTCTATTTTTGCTGTGTGTGTGTGAAGAAAGGCTATACCAAGTGAGGGTATCCTATGCCCTGTAACGTTTGTTAAATAACAGGGATGATAATAGTAATAAAACATACTTTCTGTCTTGATTAGGGATACAAACTTCAATACAAGGTTAATATAAAAGATGAAGGAGGAGAAGTAAAGTTAGAGAACCATGAGAAGTGTGGTGAACTTTGTGGTGCAAGCTGTTGTTGATGGGAGCCATTGTTCCAGGACTTTAAGGTCTTAAAACATTGAGCAAATTAAATAAAACTAAACTGTGGGATACCTAAGAAATGCCAGAGCTCAGCCCCAAATTTAAATGACCCAGGGACAGGCAAGCGATGGGAAAACAAAGAGCAGAAAGTCATTTTATTCCCCTCACTCAGTCTCTCCTTTTATTAGTCCCCATCTTTTTTCCTGATCAGTAAACATCTTTATCTCCAAGAGGATAGTATGTTCCACAGTGGTTTGGAAAAGAAAAGAAGCAGAGAGAGCAAGAGACAAAGACAGACCNAGAGAGAGAGAGAGAGAGAGAGAGAGAGAGCTCAAACTAGAGACGACACCAATGCATAATCTTTTCTGAAGAAACAAGGAAAGGAAGATTCCCTAGGCCTGTCAAGATCCCTCTCTTGGGGTCACATCATCTCAGCCTTTGGTATCAGCAGCTCTATTTTATTTGAGCTCTTACTCTGGAAGCCAAAAATCCCTTGCAGTGAGGCCAGCTTTGTAGCAGCCAAGTCACATTTGAGGTTGTATTTCTCTTAGGGAGTCTTCAGTAATAATACTGCTAACTCTGCACTTCTCATGTACAGTCTTAAGCAATAGCCTTTCTAGGGTTTTATATCCTGGAGACTATATTCCCAGAACTAAAAGAACAATTTCCTAATCATTATAAATAGAGACTGGCACATAATAGTGTAAATAAAACAGAAAAAAACCTTGATACACTCTGGGAAACATAATTATAGTTTCAGAGGGAAGGAAGAAGTAGAAAAACAGTTTTTAAGAATACATGAACTTGTGGAATAAGCCAGAAAGTTTCTTATAATTAGACACTATTTCTTGAAATACGCAGAGATGTCTCAGCAAGATTGAAAGTATGCATGTCTAATGCAGAAACTGAGACAGGATAGTATTAACCTGGAGACAGATGAGGCTGTGGGAGCAGTAGGAAAGAATGGAGATGGGTATGAGATTATGCTGCTTAAAATCAGGTTATTCGACAAACTCTGCCCAGTGAGAACCTGGAAATGACGTTATTCCCAGTCACTGACTGAACTAAATTCTTGGATGCCCCATCCTCACCAAGAGATTAGACGACCTCAATCTTGGGTAGATTTCAGAACTCTCTATATACTTTTAACTAATAAATTATGTCTTCACATAGTTTAAAAAGACAACATCAAGCACCAGTCAAGGCTTTTTCTCTCCGAAGCTTCCATGTTTTTTACTCAAGGGACATGGAGCAGAATAGAAGGGACACTAGTTGGCTCTGTTTGGTTCTCCCCTGCCTTCCCCAACCCCAGATGAGGAGCTGCAACCAGTGTGGGCTGTCTTGGTCCTCAGTTCTTTTGGTTTTCAAGCTCTCCATCTCTCTGTCTCTCTCCCTCTCCCCTCCTCTTTCCTGTATGGAAGAATAATTGTTAAATAAAGTTTTAGATATTCAAAATAGATGTTATGCTTTGATATAGGTTATTGGATTATTATCACAATCAAACAGTTAATACAGTCATCTGTAAGATCTACTTACTCAGCAAATTTCAGCACATGGTCTCGTTAGCTATCATTACCATGCTCTAACAAGTCTTCTTGAGCACACTCCTTAGAAAGTTAGGATTCTGCACCTCTTGACCATTTCCCCTGCCTTGTGACTCTAGATAACAACCCTTCACCTCTCTGCTTCTCTGAATTCAACTTCTGTAGACTTCATGCATAGAGGAGCATGCTGCATTTGCCTTCCTATAGCTGGACAACTTTGGTTGGTCTAAAATCCTGTAGGTTCATCTGTGTTATTATAAGTGGCATGATTTATAAATGTGTATATATGTACAGATGTGTGGATACGTCTTGATTCATTTATTTATCACTTGAAACATTGGTTCTTTACCTTGGTTTTTGAGACCAATGCTATCATAAATATTGATGTATGATTGGCTCCTTAACATCTGATTTCATTCTGATTGCAAATGCCTGAAAATAAAAGTCTGGGGTGATTGGTCAGTGCTACTCCTAATTTTTGAAGAAATTCCATACTGTTTCCATGATGGATCCATAAATCTGTATTTTCATAATGATGTGTAAAATATTCCATTTTTCCATATTTCCTTTCAAAATTATGATTTATTTATTTCATTTTGTGTAGATGAACAATTGGCCTGGATGTAGGTGTGTGCACTGTGTGTGTGCCTAGAGCCAGCGGAGATCAGAAGGCACTGGAGCCTCTGAACCTGGAGTCTTAGAGAGTCATGAGCCACCAAGTGGATGCTGGAAATGGAGCCAAGGTCCTCAGTAAGAGCAACAAGTGGTCATAACTGCTGAGTCATCTCTTCAGAGCCCGTGTCCTCTTTCTTATGTCTTTATATTGACCATCTTGACAAGTGTGGAGTGATACCATCATTTTGATTTCCGTTCCCTGATGAGCTGTGATGGAGCACTTTTTCTAATCTATTGTTCATTTCTGTGGCATTCTTGGAAAATGTCTACTAATGTGTTTTGCCTATTTTCATCCAGATTATCATTTTTAAATGCTGATTGTATTTAGATATTGTACTAGATATTTTGAATACCAATCTTTCATCAGATTTTTTTTCACTGCCATCTTTTTTTACAGTTGTTGTAGCCAATGTGGAAGGCAATAGGGGAGTTTCTTGAAAAGTTAAATATTAAAACTTAAAAGTTGATTGTTTTACCTAAAAGAAATGAAAACATAAAAACTCGATCACAAAAGTTTGCAGCAATATCACTTATAGTAAGCAAAAACTGGAAACAAATCAAAGTCCATCAACTGACAAATGGATAAATAAGAAGCAATAGATAAGACAACAGAATATTATTTAGTGTCTAAAGGAAATGAAGCGCTAGTGCCCTCTATATCATGCATGGACCTTGAAAATGCAGTAGGGGAAAGAAACCAGTTACAAAAGACAGCATCTTGGATTCTTTCATTTATATGACAATAGGCATGCCAACACAAACAGAGACTGACTGGCTCATGCTGGGGGACAAAGAGCAGGCCAGAACGATTGCTAAGGGCATGAGGCTTCATTGCATGGTAATTAACAGAATCTGTGTATTAGCAGTGATAATTGCTTAGTTCTATGAATTTACTAAAACTTATTTAATTATACAATATAAATGATTAGCTGCACGGTACATGAATTACATTGCTTAATGGTATTACCAGAAAATGGAATGCATACTTTTGAAAAATGACCTGAGATACCTGTTAAAATTATGGGTATTGAACTCTTCTCCAGGTCTAGTAAGTTAGAATATCTGTGAATAAATTAGAGTATATGTGAATATATTCTATATTTAGCATACATAAGTTCGTGAAAGTCATTTCTTGCATGTGTCATGTGTTGTGTATACACTCGCATGAATGTTATTGTGTGCATGGTTGTACATGTGGGTTGCGTGCACAGGTATGTGTGTACAAAGGAAGGTCAGAGGTTAATGTCAGTTTCTTCTCTTATCACTCTTCTTATATTTTAAGGTTTCCCACTTGAAGGCAAGTTGGACCAATTCAGCTAATCTGGCTGTCTGTTCTGGGATCTGCTCACCAACCTCCCAGCATCAGGATTATATGTAGTTCACCACACTGGCTGGTGTTTACTAAATACTGGGGATCCAAATCTCAGTTCAGTCCTGATAGTTTCTCAGCAAATCCTTCAATCAATGAGTGATCTCCATAGCCCAGGAATACTGTTATATGTATTACATTTGCTAGCCAACAACTAGTTTATCTAACAGGTGAGTTACACCCAATAGCTATTGTATTTTCTGCTACAGTTTTTCCCAGCTATAGCAATGATTTGTGACACACAGCACGCAGGAATGACTTGAATAAAAATGAATTCTTTTCTTTGTGTTACTACTAAGGATAACCAGGTGCAAGACGATCTTTCACCCTTCACATGGGAAGGCCTGAAGTCCTATGTGACCAAAGTGTCCAGGAGGCTAAGTGTGTTCAGCATCTTTTCTCCTTTAAGCACCTCCAACTTGCCATGAGTTTATCAGAACATGACCCAAATGAGCCATGGAGCATCTCTCCCTACGAAAGAGGCTCCTCTCCCCCCTGCCAGAGACCGTTAGCTATTCTTCTCCAAATAGGCCATCCCTCCTTTTATCCCACACTGGGATCATAGTTCCTAGGCAAAATTCTCTATTTTCTGTTAGAATCAGACAGGATAATTAGACTAAATCCTGACCAGTGTGGCAGGTGGGCTAGAACGGCAGCATGGTCTCCTCTCTCCTTCATCCGCTCTGTTGCCTATGGTACATGTATGTGGCTTGAAACCCCTTTAGGAGGGCTCTTTATCAGTGACATAAAAAGAAAGAGAAGACACCCAGGTTCCTGATGCTATGAGTCATCCATGTCAGTTTAGTCTATTCACAGGCAACTACTTAAATTATTCCACAAGAAAGAAATGGAGTCACAGTGGGTGAATTCCTCACGTTATAGCGGATAAATCTAGATTCTAATGAAAGGGTTAAGCCACTGCATACAGTTGTGCAAGCCAGGTAATTCTCACACTGCTCAGCTTGTAGATTCTGTATGTATATGGCCTCACAGAATCCTATACACATCACAGAACAAGATAGAACCTCAAGGGCATGTCATTCACTTGATTATAGTCTCAAAGGATTAAAATATGATTTTTTAATTTTAAAATGAGACAATACTATCTCAATATTCTTATGGAAAAGATAAAAAAGTATTTTCAGAAACAAAAGAAATCTAAACCAACATAAAAGTAAAAACAATTCTCATGTTGATAGTTTTTTCAGCATTCTGAGAGGCCAAAATAAAAAGCTGTATAGAAGGAGGATTGTAAAAGCTATACATGCAGAGCCATTCATTTGCATGCATTACAATGGACACTGAACATGCGTATTTCATATGTATGTACCAGCACAGTGATTGCATTCCTAAGATTTGGTTTTTAATCGTAATTACTTGATTTGTGAACCAAATGTGTAGTTTGAGAATAGAAATTGGTACATTGTAACTCTATTGTTGGGGAGTGGTGTCCAATTTGACAAAAAAAGGAGTAAAGACTTTAAATATTAGATATTTGAAGATCAATTGATTTTGAAGGTCTAATTTTATTTCCTACAAAAATGTACTTTAATTGGTACACATATTGAGTGAACATTAAAATAATTTTCAGGTTGAGCAACAACTTGAAATTATGTTTGATTTTTAATCAGCAAGGTGTATCATAGCACCTACTGTCTCATGAGAGTGTCAACATTTTATGTTTAAAAGAAGGCTGTTAATGCCCTGAACTTAGGTGCCAGTTGCACCAACACAGAGACTTAATAAGAGCAATTGCAAAGTTGGGTTTTAGCTTCCACAGACCCAAGAAATACTTTTCTCAAAATACCCTAGATTCATAGCTCAATTGAAAACATTTTTCTTACTTTGAAAAGTTAAATTAGTTTTCATTTGTGAAACGATACTCCACAGAAATTGTGATTGTCTTTAAAGTAAATTTTTTAAGCCATTCAATTTCCCTAAACATGTACATTACCACAGACAAACCTCTCTGCTACTATATCACATGTTGGATTACTGGTGCTATCAAGTACTTAATGTGCTTGGCTCAGCCATGCACTGGTATGAGTAAGATGATCTCCCATACTTGCAGGAGCTGGAAGAGCAGCTGGAAGACTGAGTGCTTGGGTAGAGGCCCCAGGAGCATGCCCAGCTCACTGCTGGGGGTTCTCTTGGGGAAGTAACTGTTAACCACAGTGCAATGATGATTTAACAACAACTATGACCTAAAATGCTGAAATATTTGCGGCTAGTTTTAGTTTTTAAATTGAATATAGTAGCTAACTTACGGCTTTAAAAGGATGCTCTAACTGATTAAAGTAAACATACAAAACTGACATTGATTTCTCACTTCTGTTCCAGTTCTATCAGCTCATCACATTGTCTCCTTCTTATCAAAACCAAAATATTTTGTTTTTAGGGTCATGCTTGTCCGAAAAATTACAAAAGATGCTGCTATCTCAGATGAGCTCTAAATCTCATTCATTTTCCGAACATGATTATAATAGAAGTGAACACAATAACAATAAAAACATGACTAATGGCTCTGCATTGTTCAACACTTAACACAAGCCAAGCATAATCTTCATGACAATCTCGAAATAGTAGTGGATATAACTGTCTTGCTTTTACAAGGGAGTAATTGACATTGAGAGAGGAAAGAAACGACGTCCTTCATCTGAGATTGGGCTGATCCGCATGGCTACCATCCATACCTTACATGTCTATACACATATACATGTCTTAAGAGACGTTAAGATGAACATGTTAGAGACAGGAAAAACAGAAGTGAGATGATAGCAAGCAATTTCATCTATGCTGTGAAAAAATATGTTTATATTTTTTTTTAATATTCACATGCTCTCTCCCATGCTCAGAACAGGGATGCCCTCCGGATCAAAGCACTGGACCTTTCCTAAGGAAAAGGTCACAGAGTCTTCAGAGAAAATGAAAGCTATTACTGTTTTTATGGGCTGTCACATCCTCAGCTTTTCTTCTCTGGGGTGAAGTAGACCAGACCAGACAGCTCTGCTCTGACCCTCTTCTAAGCAAAATGAAAAAGGGCGGTTGGTGGCCTAACTACTTATCACATTCAAGTGGCCTCAGCCTGGTTGAGTGCCTTGTAAGTCCTTCCATCCAGGACACTCTGATAAACACTGTTCTGGGAAGATTTTGTTTGGGTTTTGATAATTTGGCTCCTATGCCATTTTATGTACAATTTTTTTTAATTGCCTGATGTCTTGCTGTATTGCTCCTTACTCAATCAAATGCTGCTTTTTACACCACCCCCCTCCAGTACGCTTCAAAGTCATACAGCATGATAGCCCAGCCTTGGAATCAGTCCCCACAGAGAGAAGGGTTCTTGAAATAAGCACAGTAGGACTTTGTGTAAGAACTTTGCCCATGCTCTCAGACTCTTATCAGGGCCGGAGGTAGTCATAATAAACACAAAGTGCAACTTCAAAATCTTCAGAAAACTCTGGCCTCTAACACCAAAGCCAAACAACAGCAGGCTGTGGGAGTTTCTCCAAAGTGCATGCAGCCTTTAGAAACTGGGTCAGTGATCAATTAAGGGGATAGCGAAGAAACCTGTAAATATTAGAGGCTGAAACCTCCTTGCAAATGCCTGGGTAGGAGTGAGACTCCTCAAGGGGAATCAGCATTCAAGTTCTGGTATTTGATGCTCTCTGCATCTGTAAAGAGTTGGAGAGCCAGAAAAGTAGTCCTGCAGTGTGTTTATACACGCGTGAACCTGGCAAAGCACGCTTCTGAACCTCTGTTCTTTATTAAAGGAATGCCAAGGTGTGCTTTCGGCATGGAAACTTTCTTCTCCCTAGAAGTCTAGCCCAGACTCAGAGCACTATCCCTTTGTCCACCCAGCACTCAGAGATGCCAGGCCCACAGGATCCTGGGTCACACATTAAAACTTCAAATGTGTCTGTTTCTGCCACCCGAGGCCACAAATGAATATGTTTTTTTTAATGTTTAAACACACCAGAAAATTAAACTATCCCAATGAATACTTTTCATATTCCAGAAATTTCAAGCTCAAATATACAATGCAATTACTTTTTTTTAAAACAAGTTATCCTAAAACTTGCTGTGATTTCTATGCTCCAAAACACACTGCTTCTTTGGAGCTTTCTGCTTGCCTTTTTAGACATTGTTTTTCTAGTCTGTGGCTTGCCTTTGCTTCACATCTTTACCCAGTTAGAAAAATGAATAGACTCCAAATTTCTAGATAAATCTAAATTTATAATATTTGATGAGGTTCTTTTCAATAGACTTTATGCCCACTTGCTGAGGTCCTTAGGCTTTCCCACAAATATCTCTTAGAAGGAGCTGCTTCAACTGTTGTCTAACTCTGTAGGTTATAACCTACAGATTATGTGGGAAAGCTAAAAGCCAGCACCCAGCTCAAAATTGGCTGGATATTGTGGGCAGGTTTTTCTTTTGTATATTGAACTTCAGGAGCAGCGTTTGATGTCCAGGGCCATCTGAGAATGTCACCACCACGTGAGTGATGAGAAGATGCACACACACACACACCCCTAGGTTTTTCTAAATCAGAGATTTTTTTCCATTAAAGAACTTATTTCACTTAATTTTTTGGCATTTGAAATTTATCCCTGGATTTATTCAATTAGCCACCTGGGCTTGAACTCTGTCTACATAATCTTGCTGGGTGAATATACTTTGAGTAGAATTGATTCCTCCTCCCCCAGAAAAGAATCTTGGATCTACTAGTCTGTGAGGCAGAGGTTACCAGGTTATCACAGAGACTTCTCCTGAAGGTCGAAGGGTTTAACACACAGAGGTCTGTCCTAGGCCCAGTATCAACTTACATAAACAATCAGCTATAAGACTAGTCGTAAGTACTTACTTTCATATTTTAAATTTGAGGGAATTATCTTTTGGTGGTTTCATCTTTAAAGACAGCTGTACTGCAATACATACATCCTCATCTACTTAGGTGTTAGATTCACATATAGTTTATTAACTGTAGCAACTACATTTAGTTTTAACAAGCCTAAAATTCTCTAGAGATGGATGGTGATAATGTCTGCATAACAAACTAGATATACTTAATTCCATTGAACTCTAACCTTAAAAAGGACTAAAGGAACAGCTAGTGAAATGTCCAGAGGGTAAAGGCAACTTCCATCAAACTCCATTGACTGGAGTTTTGATTCCTGAAATGTGCATAGTGGAAACACAGAACAAACTCCAGAAAGTGATTCTCTGACTTCTACATATGAGACACACTTGCACGTGCATGTGCATGCATACATGCCCACATACAAAATACAGAAGATATTTAAAATACATTTTATAATAAGCATAGTTTATAGATTTTAGAAAATATTTTAAATGGCATGCCATAAGCATCAAGTGGGAAAGTACATATTTGACCACATTGTGTATGCAGGCACTTGTATTACCATCAACACAGTAACTATGAGCATGTTATGTTCAAAAGATGCAATATGTCCCTTTGCTTCAGGCCTTTGCCCATCTGCTGCCCTCTCAGCATCCATGCCCCTACCTTCAACTACAAATCTCTCTCTACACATGAGCATGTATTTTCTAGAATGTTCATCAGTGAATACATTCTTATTGTTTGTGGGACTGATGCTGCCTCTCTTTCTGCCTCCCTTCCTCCCTCCCTCCCTCCCTCCCTCCATTCCTCCTCTTCTTGATTTCTATGTTGCTGTAGTAAAGAACATTCCCAGGTAGTATCCCACTGTATGGCTTATATCACAGTGTATTTATTCCTTCACTATTAATACTCACTTGCCTTGTTTCCACTCACGTGTTAATTACAAATAAAGATGCTGTGAACATTAATTCACAGGCTTCTTATGTGAACATGTTTCTACGCTTTTGATACATGAGATTAGAAAATCTTCACCATATAGAAGGGGTATTTTCACCACCAACAAAAGCAACACAAAGAAATCAACAAGAAAAATTCCTCAAAAATATGTTAAATTGTTTCCAATACATTTTTCCTGGTTTTTTTTTTAGTTGTTTCTTTTTTTTAGTTGTTTAGTTGCTCAGAGAATAGAACTAGGTCCTTATGTTCCATCTTATTTAGATGAATGTTTTCTGTGTTCTCATTTTTGTGTTGTGAACAGTTAAATTTATCAGTTAAACCAATAAACATGCAATCATTAACTGGAATAGCAAACATGCTATATTTGCAAATACATTGCATCTTGCAATGAGTACCAAAAAGCCGGTCCATTATTCATGTTTGCTACACTGAAATACTCATTTCTGTCTAGTGGATTAGAGATAAAGAAACTGCTGTTTTTCGACTGTTAACTTGGAGAATAGAAAAGCAGGAAAGGTCATCTTTTCATGGCCCACTAGTTGATGTTACATCACTTCCATAAGCAACAGAGAGGACCGAGGACCATGGCAATAACGTTGCTTAGTGCTGGACACATTCAATAATAAGATCTTAATAAATGAAAACTACCGATCTGGTTAGAATAGCTTGGTAGGAACCCATTTGAGCTGAACACAAGGAATACTTAGAAGCATTTTTACTTCATTCCGCTTCTCCTCTGATGAGGTTTACCAAGCAACTCTCTCATTAAGTATGTTTGTAAAGACCCGGTTGCCCTGGGCAGTCTATGGATGATTAATGCATACCATGCTATGTTTTTCATCTTTTTTTATGTCAGCGGGTGCTTCAACTGTTAAGAGCATGCCCCTTGGCCTCATAGAATCAGTGCAAGGAAAAAATTAAAAACCCAAAAAACCAAAATTTTAAAAAACAAAACAAAACAAACAAACAAACAAAAACCCCAGCTGCCTGTAGACTAGGCCCAAAAGTCAGATCCTTCCTTGAAACCCTTTAATGGGAACCATGGCCTAACCCTTTCAGGAATCCTTAGAGATCAGAAGAGCTTGTATCTCTGAGCGTGTTCTAATTAGTGCTCATCCCCAGGTCTGCCTTCCATCTTTACACTTTAAATAAAAGTCAACTCTGATGAGAAAATTACACTCCATTTGGTGAGCAACACTCCAGTTGGCAGGAACACAGTTGAGGTACTGGGGGTCGAAAGTGGCAGAGTTTCAGGGGACATGAAACAGCTCACAGGAGCCTGGGCAAGTCCTGGGGAAGCCTCACCCAAATAGACAAGTGTGCACAGCAGAACAGACCTTCACTACAGGGACTTCACTAGTAATAAATCTCACCAATGCAAATCCAGACTCCAAGAGGAACTATTAAGTAAAATACCTTGCTGCATAAAAGGCCTGTGAGTAAATGCACCTACTTCACAAGAGCTTCAAACATTAGCATTCTGAATGCCAAAGACCCTCAAGAAAGGCAAACAAGTCCAACAGTAAAGGGTAATGGAAAGAAAGATTCTTTACATGATATGACATCAATGATCCATCAATATATTCTTAAAATACCAATTTTAAAACCAAAGTATCTCTGAGTACATAAATAACCTGAATCTAAAGTAAAACCCAACTCACAGAGAATGAACTTAAGACGAATGGAATGTTTCATTAGTGTTCTTGGTGGTTCCAGGTTGACAGTTCAAGGTGATGAGCTCCTCTTTACCCCTTAGTCATGCTATAAAGATAAGGAGAGAACTACAGGGCGTGAGCCAAGGTGGGAAAAAGTGTCCCCTTTGCACAGAGCAGATGAGAGTCCCAGACTTGTCTTTCGTGATGTTCCCTTTTCTGAACATTTGGCAAGTTGAACTTATTCAAACTGGTCATTTTCTCACTGGTGGAGGCAAAAAGGAAAGTTCCATTATCACATGACTAACAGCAAAACCTCCCTTTGGGTTAGTAAGTAGCATGGGCATAAGGAGAGTTGGCTGCTGTGTAGCAATCAGTTCTCAGGAATAGAGGGGCATTCCTCACTTTAAGTATTTCCCAGTTTCCTAGTTTAAATACTCCTAATAAGGATCATTTCTTCCTTTGTGCTGTTTTTTCTTGTCCTAGACTTTTTGTGTTTGTGTGTCTGTTTGTCTGTCTATATAGTGGTATTGGGAATGAACATGGACAATTTCAACTTACCTCTGTGATTCCCCAATCTTATTTAAACATAGTTTGTTTTCATATATTTTTATACATTGTTCCTTACTAGAACTATAAGTCGGGAATCCCAAACCACAAACTCCAAAATCTAAATTTCTATGAAACATAGTTCTACAAGTAGGAAGTTCCACACCTAACCTCTCAAAGGTAACAGCCAAAAATCAGAGGCATTAAGGCATGATACATAATTTCCTTTAAACCACATATCTAAAGTATAAAAGAAATATAAATGAATTTCTGTTTAGACTTGGGTTCCATCTCTAGTATATCTCAATAAGTATAAGAAAACTACTACAGAGCTACAGTACTTAAAACAGCCTTGTATTGACATAATAACAGACAGTAGGACCAATGGAACCGAATCGAAGCCCGGATATTAATCCACACACCTTCGAACACCTGATTTTGAATAGAAGCAAAATATATCAAATGGAAAAAGAAAGCATATTTTAAAAATGGTGCTGGCATAACTGGATATCAACATGAAGAAGAATGAAAATAGATC
>LOJH01036308.1:4484-15547 GCA_001685095.1 Ellobius talpinus | reverse complement strand
TCTCTATTTTCTCCTCCAGTATTTCATGTGGTTCAAGTTGGTTTTGAACTTGGTATGCATTGCAGATTACCTCAAACTGATCCTCCTGTCCTGGGTTCCCAAGTGCTAGAATTATCAGAAAGAATGCCCATGCCCTGCCAGCCCTAGAGCTCCTTTCTTAGGGGAATTTTTATGATGTTTGATTGTCACATATAGTGACCTGTCCCCAGTTCCTTTCTTGTTTTACATTATGACAGATTTGCCATTCTAAGCAATCTTCCCTGGGGAACATTCTTTACCTTGGTCTTGGTAAGGGCATCTAGGTTAACTGGCCCTATAATCTCTCTGAATGTTGCACAGTAGTTTGCTAATCCATCAGCCGAGACTTTCAGTCAGCAGTTCAGCATCTTAGTCAAAACTAGGGTTAAAGAACCACAGGTCATAAGGCGTCTGAGGGAAGCCTTGTGAAATGACAACAGAAAAAAATAGATAAAAAGGAGGAAAGACATGTTTGAAATATTGTACAGAAAAATGAATATTGAATCAACAATATGACTTTTTAAGATAAATTTCTCCCTAAATGACTTAAGTGTACATTCTTTGCCATGCGTCATTATCCAGATGTGTGGTAAGGTTTATGGTCATCCAGGAACTAGACATTTTCTGAAACACATGAGACCAATTCTCTAAACCTAAGATGGTATCTGTGTGTGGCACACACTTGGCACTTTTGCCAGACATTACTCATCTGCATTTCTCCTCACATTTTTCTTATTCAAACCTGCAAAGTTAGCTAGAGGTGACACCAGAAGACTCTAATTCATTCCTGAGCATGCAAACAACCACATATGTGTGCACTACCATCTAGGGTCCCAGGAAATCATCTGGAGGTTTACAAGAGTCAAACAGCTTACACCTCCTCGGATTCTTACTTTGAGGCTTTTGCACAGGTTCTTGAGTTCCCAACTTATTATCCAGCTTCTCAAGAAGAAAGGTGCAGTTTTGGTCATATTTGAGTACTGGATGGTGTCATTATGATAAAGAAAACGAAAAAAGAAAGGTAAAGCCATCTATTAGGAGCTGTATTTTGATCTAACTCTTCTCACCAGACAGAGCCTGTTTCGTCAAAGAAACCCCTTTACAGTCTCAGTTTCAGGTCAAATAATGTTTAATGCTACTTCAGATATATAAATATATTTTATATATTGTATCATTTAATGATAGCATTGTATCAGTATCGGTGTTTGTGTAATTCTCTGAGTACTCTTGTTTGCTAGCTATGCTGTCAGTACAGGGCAAGAACTGGAACAACTTTTCACATTTCTTTCTCCTCACTTTCAACTCCACTTGCTGCACGTGATGGAATGTGTTTTTTTTTAAAGATGGTTATGTGTGCAGTTGAGCCATGGAGAACTTATTTAATTTCATGGCTTTATTTCTTGAAAAAGTAAATAAAATGATTAATTCAAGCAGTCTTTAAGAGGTTTCTGGTGAGTGTTCATAAAAGCCTGCTGGACTTCTTGGCAATGTCAATCTACAAAATATCCAAAACTAAGGAAGGATCTCCCTCTTCACATAAGCTTTTTCTTCTTCCTTTGTGCCAATTTATCATATTCTCCACTACTGCCCCTCAAAACCATGGCATGTTCTTACCCTTAATTTATTTTCATGGGATCTATGGTGAAGAAGTAATATCTTTCCATTTTCTATAGCATTAATATCAGTTTCATCTTCAGCCTGATGCTGTTGACGTTTTCTAATGAAAATTCTATAGTAAGCTTCTGAATGATACTTAAAATTACCAAAATATTATTTTCAACTTTCCATGGTTCATACTTCCAATCATGTCTTACAATCTTAATTCTTGCCTTCAATTCCATTCAAAGTTTCATGCAACTGAAAGGTTATTGTATGTTATTAATTCTGAAGCATCATCTTTCCTCTCATAACCTCATCAGTGACTCCATTTCTGAGTCTTACTGTTATTACTCAAATTAAAAGCAAATAGAATATATATGATTTACAAATTCTTATATCCACAAAATAAACAAATTATTTCCTGGTATTCCAAAACAAATTTTGCATGTCAAATATATATTGAACACTTGGAATGGCCTGATTATAAAATGAACTATGTACATAATGTTTATGATCATGTACCCACCAGGAATCACCAAATTTAGGATGACATAACAGTCACTTGGAATTGATTCTCAGCTTTATATTTGCCTAACAGAGTTAGCATATTCCTTAACTTTTGATAATCACTGCTATGTTTGGTTAGACAATGACAAAGCGTCAGTAGAGATGGTGTGGAAGAGCAGCATCATTTTCTCTAATTGACAGGTTATCAGAATTGCAACACTGTGCATCAACCAAATAAGCTGATATTAGAATGGAAGCAAGCAGGTTCACCCTACCATGCTTGTTTCAATATGACATAAATTTGTTATACATAAACATGCATGTACATACACTTTTAAAAGTTTTGCTGCCATATTATTTCAATTTTACTCACTTTGGAACACACACACACACTCAAACACCAAAGATGCTAGAAAAGCTAATTCCTGGAAGCCCAACTTAACTTAACTGGTCCTCAACCCCAAGCTTCTGGACTATTTTCAAAAATATGAAAAATACAATATCCTGATAATTTTGATACATAGGATTAGCTTATGTGGTGTTAGTAAATAAATAGGTAATATATATGTGTATATTGTATATATTGCCCTTATCTATTATATATATATATATATATCAGTTTTATTCATCCATAGAGAATAAAAGTCATGTATGCACATGGCATGAAAACAGAAGTATGGTTTGGAAACAGAAATTAGATGAGGAGAGTTAACAGAAGGAGGATGGATACAGGAAGGGCAGTAAAGAGGGCTCATAGTCAAAGTATGTGATATACCTAAACTATTCTACAAGAAGTGTCATGACTTACTTTTGTACAATAAATACACAGAAATGCAAGTACAAACAATATGATGTCATCACAAAACTTGCTGCATTGGCACTGTGACAGAGTGAAAACAGGTAAGATAAAAATAGAACTTTGTTATATCATTGACAAGTAAAATAATGCCCCAAGAAATACCTTTAAAAACATATTGTGTTCCTTGAGAAGAATGTTACATGGGGCTTAGAGAGGAAAAGCAGGATATTGGAGGATGTTGAATATTTTTTTGAGTTTTTTATCAAACTATTGTAAGAAATAGAAGGGCCCAAACAATATTTGAGCAAACTCAAGCATAGTTGGAATAGACTGGAATCCTAGCCTGGGTTTTTTATTTGTCATTGGCCTGAAATACTCCATGATCTATTATTAGAAGACAGGGATGGAAAAGTCACCTTTAGTTAACAACACTGCATAGATATTAATGCATAAAAATTTCCTTGTATTTCAGTAAGATAGAAGTCATTCTACTGATAAAAGCAGACAAATGCAGTTCTTTGATTTGCTGGCTTGTTCTTTTTTCTGCTTATATTAAATATCGTAATCATTAAAATGAGGGTAAGTCTAGAACACAACTCAGTATTTAATAATGGTTAAAGAACTGTTCATAAAAAAATTCATACAATGACTGGAAATTACTAGATCTAAATTAACCTTCACTCAAGGACTCTTTTAAGGAACCATTATAGTGTAAAAAGAAAGAGTGCTGGGGAGGGAAAAAAGAAGGAAAGAGAAGAAAGAAAAAAGGAAAAGGAAAAAAGCAGGAAGCAATCCAGCCATCAATGAGCAAAGGCTTAAAAGCGATACACTTGTCCTGATTCTAAAATTACCCAGGAACTTTTCAACTCCCCCGCCCATCAAGTTCTGTGCTAAAAAGCTGTTGGTTCTACAAATCCCACTTCAGGATGGCCAGAGAAGATAAGGGAGGAACTTTTTTAAAAGCAGGAGTCCTATGCAACATTGGATGAAGAAACCTGAGACACTAGAAAGTGACACACTCGGGTCAGCACTAGCACACTAGCAGCCCCTTGGGTTTTCATTCTTGATAAAGCTATTCATTCTTCTTCCAGACAGAATTTTGTTATTTCTGGATAGCAGGACTTGACGGATTGTACCCACTTTTTTTAACCATCAGTGATTTCTTTTTTCCAAATGGGAAGCTGTTGACCTTGCCATGAAACACACTCCATTCATTAGTGTGATATCATGGAAGGAAAAGAGTCATCCTAGAACCCTGATGGACAAAGAGATCAAAGAGTCATGAGAGAAGACTGTCTTCTTTTTCCTGAGAGAAAGTGATTACTTACCACATTGCCAGACAAGTTTCCAGACTGGGGATCCAAGAGCTGAGAAATGTTATTTAGAAATAAAAGGCTAGACATGGGGACAAATTTTGTAATAAAATTGTCCAGCATGGGGAAGTGTAAGGGTCGTGCTTGGAGGGTTTGAGAAAAATTGGGTTGGAATATAGTTAATGGACTCGACTAGCACTTAAGCCTTAAGGACTTGATATTTTTTAACCTCTATATTGACCGGAAGGGAAAACGTAACCTAGCGACAAGAAATACCTTGACCTGAGGCAAGGTAGAAGGACACAGGATTTAAAATATTGAGATGTTACCAAGAGTTATTCTAAAGCTCATGGGAAATAAGGTATGTTCCCTATAAAAATATATTGGCTGAACTGGTGGAGAAATCTGCATGTACAGATAATATTCGAATTAACATTTGACAGTCTGTACTTGGCCACATCTCTTGTTTTTATTCCATTTTTTATGTTTTCTAGAAGTCCAGAGTTCTGTAGTCTTAGCTTCCTGTGACCATCGTGTTCACAGGAATAGATCCTAGCCCTAAGACAGATACAGACCACACCTTCCCACAGGCCCAGAGCATTTGGGTGCAAAACCAATCATAAAAGGAATCTGATGAAAAAAATTTGAAGTCTGTAGTTTCCCACCACAGAGGATATCCTCCTTAATTATAAACAGGTCAGGAGACATTGGGCTTTATTAAAAGATAGTAGGTTTTCTTAGTGTGTGTAGCCTGGCTGCATTCTGCTTGTTCTGGCTTTTAATTTGCTTGTTGGTCCTGAATTTGATAAGCAGGATTTGGTAGTAGAAGCAAAAATTGGCAAAGAGCTTCAAGTGATAATGCATTGCTATTTTTATTTAATGGTGGCTTCCACACAAGAAGGCCTCACTGGGAATTTTCCTAAGTTAAATCTTCCTATAGGTGGATCTTATCATCACATGAAATCCAGATCATCCAGGAAGATGAGGGAAAGAAATATTCAGGTAAGATTTAAGAATAAGATCATCTTCTTTCTTCAAGGAAGGTCTTATAAGTGGCAGTCTTTTTTTTTTGGTCAGATGTCACATTCAAATAGAGCAAGTTAGAAAAACTACACGTTTAAGAGGATGATGTTAAAGTTATAGCTTGGAGAACATTTTAAGAAAAAAAGAAAAATCTAAGGCAGAATTATTGTTAACCACCCTGAATCCAAAGTGGCAAAAGTGCTGTCAGAACCCAGAACAACAGTCAGAGAGATAAGAAGAAGCACTGAGAAGAAAAGTCAACTTCAGGGAAAATGGCAGGAATGCAAACTTGCAGAGACAAGACTAGCGGAGACAACAGAGCTTCACATTCCATGACTCCTCTGGCATCAACAAGGATGGATGATGAAAACAGTAAGTATAATCAAATGAGTTGTCGAGTTTGATGTGATCTGGGGTGATGTTCAAGACCAGGGAGGGTTTAAAGTTAGCATGAATGAGTGAGTGAAAATCCCCAAGAATACCCATTCTTGTTGTGGCACATTAGTTTAAGATGTGTGACAGTCACTTATGCTGTGGAATGTTTATTTAATGACACAAAGATGTGTTGCATTCTTTTATGTTGACTTTGTTTAATTCTGTATAGTTGTGTTATTTGCCTGCCTGAAACACCTGATTGGTCTAATAAAGAGCTCAATGGCCGTGGCTAGGCAAGAGAGAAATAGACAGGACTGTCAGGCAGGTTTGAGAAAGGGACAAGAAATGAGAGAAGAAGGGGAGGAGGATGCCAGTGGTCAGCCACCCAGCCACAGAGGCAGTCACTGAGTAAGAAGGAAAGATATATAGAATGAAGAAATGTGAAAAGCTCAGAGGCAAAACATAGTTAAATAGAAACAGGATAATTTAAGTTAGAAAAGCTGGCTACACAGAAGCAAAGCTAAGGCTGGACATTCATAGGTAAGAAAAAGTCTCCATGTATTTTTTTAGAAGCTAGATGGTAGACCCCTAAGGAGCAAAAATAAGTAAGTAAATAAATAAGCTATACTTTGGTGCCCAATGTGGAGCCTGTATTTCATGTAGGGCCTGGACCTGAGAAAGCAGAAGAAAAAAAAAGAGAGAAGAAAAAAAAGGAAAAGGGATATGGCTCTTTTAAGAAACTCTGCCATACAGCAGACAACTTAATATTTTTTAAGCTAAGTAGAAACAAAAAACTAGCAAAAGATAAATACCTGCCACAGTGCCAGGCACTGGTATTCCAGAGCTGGAGGGCTTAATGCAGTTCTTGGTCACCAACTTCTGATCAGGCCTGCAAGTGTTAGGCTTGGCTTTCATACACCTAAGGATGTGGCAGAGCTGGTCAGTCACCAAAGCAATGGCAGATGTCCTAACTTAGCAGTTTAAATGCTCATGCAATCAGAAAGGGAGGGAGATAAGCAGTAAAGTCAGATTTAGATGGGGGAAAATACTCTAAACTTTCCAATGTGTTTAAAAATGTGCAGAGGCTCAAGAAAAGAAAGAGAAAAGATATAGACAGTTATAGAAAAAATAGTTTAAAAATAGTTAAAAAAAATAATAAAGTACAACCTTTAGAAAAAGAAGTAAAGTAATAAAATAAAACTTTAAGTTACATAAAGATGTAATACACAAAGAATCTGGATTCTGTGTGGTATTGCGCAGCCTTAGAAATTTTTGATTGCTGATAAGCAAATGACAGCTGCTAAGAGGTATGGGATTGAAAGAGGGATTGCTGAAATAAACCAGTCTATGTACTTTAGGAATACCTTAATTTTAAAATAGAAGTAAAAAACTATTTGTCAAATGAAAGTCAAAAATGATTTGAGGAAGAGGTTTTGTTCCCCCACACACACCCATAGGAAATGAAAGGCTGTGGATTCCTTCAGGGTTGATATGGATCTAGTTTGATTAGGAAGACCTCCTAAATCTTGACAGGTGATATATATCAACCAGACTGCTGATCTTCTCAGGACTTGGCCATTATCTCAATTTCCTGGAGAATACCTAAAGATGCCTTCACTCACAGACAAGAGGTAGCAGTCTAGAGACTACTATGCCCACGTTCCCAAGAGGTAGGGTCTGGGTTGTTTTTGATTATTTGGTGGATTATGAATGTTTGTTATCATTTAGGGGAATATAGGAGTATATCATAAACAGACAATTATTAATCTCAGATATTTTGCTTTGACCTAGATTTTGATATGATATAAATTTGAAGTTATTTTTGTCATACTATATGTTTCTACTTTTGTTTGAGGTATTTCACTTATGCACTTCATTTAAAATGAAGTGCATAAGTGAAAAATAAAGTTAGTAGTTAATTGATAATTGTCAAACTTCTAGTCACATTAGGTATGTTTTCAAGATTAGCTGGGATGTGGTGGCATACACCTTTAGTCCCAGCACTCAGAAGGCAGAGGCAGGTGGATATCTGTGAGTTTGAGGCCAGCCTAGGCTACAGAGATAGTTCCAGAACAGGATACAAAGCTATACAGAGAAACCCTGTCTCAGGAAATCAAAACCCCTCCAAAAAAGATTAAACAGGTATATTTTAGTAGACAGACGGTTTCCAAACACTTCAAAGACCTATAGAATATGGCATTTAAGATGTTTAATAATCTAAGTTTTTCATAAAAGTAAGACATGTCTGCTCCTGGCAGCACCAATTTACTTCATAAAAGATTACAGGATGAAAGAAACTCCATATGAAATTCGCTTTCAGCATGGCAAGGAAAGCATTTTAGCAAGAAACTGCTCTTGTGTTGATTGCTGACCATATGCTGCACAGACTAGACAATTAAGACAGAGGAAAAAGACCATTGAATTTTGACAAGACAAGGTAGGACAGCCCTTTGAGAGTCCTGCTTCACAGAAGAGTCTACCAGATCTTCTTCTGGACACAAAGGAAAGTGACTGATGAGTTTGCCAATGCAAGGTGGGACAGTCCTTCAAATTTTCTGTTTCACTTAAAAATATACAAGATACTCTATGCCTGTAGGCTGAAGATGGATGCCCAATGTTGCATAGAAACTCTGGGTGACTGTCCAGAAGGTTGGAAGTCTCTGTTGTTAGGTAATATTACATCCTTTTGGAGTCTTTGGTGGAGATAAAGACTAAATATTATAGTTTTCTTAATTATGATAAAAAGAAAATTATAATAAAACTTTGGAATCACAAAGTTGAGATAGATAATGGATTATTTTCTACGAATTTGCTAAGTATATATTATAAGTGTAATTTTTACTTGATAACTGTTTTGTTGTATAGAGTTTTATTATGATAAAATTAAAACCTTTTATTTTTATTCATACAAAAGAGGGAAATGTGAAATATTAAAGATGTGTTACATTCATTTATGCTGTTTAATATTTGTTTAATGATACAAAGGTGAGTTGCATTCTTTTATGTTGCATTTGTTTAATTCTGTAAATCTGTGTTACTTTGCCTGCCTGAAAAATTATGATTGGTCTAATAAAGAGATGAATGACCAATGACTAGGTAGGAGAGAGAATTAAATGGAGCTGTCATGCAGAGAGAATAAATAGGAGGAGAAAGCTAGGCTTGAGAAAGGGATGTGGAGTGAGAAAAGGAGGAGAGGAGGATGTCAGGGCCCAGGTACACAGCCAGTCAGCCACGGAGGAAGAAGGAGGCAAAAAAAAAACATAAAATGAAGAAAGGTGAAAAGCCCAGAGGCAAAATGTATTAGGGAAAAAATGAGATAATTTAAGTTATAAAAGCTGGCTATAAAGAAGCCAAGTAAGGCCAGGCTTAAGTAAAAGTAAGAACAAGTCTCCATGTATTTATTTGGGAGCTGGGTGCTAGGCTCCCAAAAAGAGAAAAACAAAAATCAAAAAAACAAAACAAAACAAAAAAAACCAAAAACAAAACTCAAGTACACCCTTTCTCTGTATATTTATAGAAAGATCTCTCCTGTGGTTACTTTCACAAAGGCATCAACATTTATGTGAGGTAAAACTCTTCAATTTTCTTGTTAAAAACACAGATAGAAAGACATGGTTTCTGAACTATCCCTACTGTGTGTAGTGTACTGAATGTTGCAAGAATGGAACACTTTCTCGCCGGGCGGTGGTGGTGCCCACCTTTAATATCAGTACTCAGGAAGCAGAGTCAGATGAATCTCTGTGAATTAAAGGCCACCCTGGACTACAATAGCTAGTTCCAAGACAGGCATCTAAGCTACAAAGAAACCCCATTTCAAAGATAGACAAAAACAAAATTAGAATGGAACACTTTCTACTAATAGATTGTTACTTCCTCAGAAAGGAATGTGAAATGGAAGAGAAGTAACTGAAATATTTCTTCAAATGATATCCCAACTCCAATTCCAAAGACAGCTGTGATCTCCTTGCAACAAGTAAAAAAGTGTCATGGTAGAATCGTTACTTTTTTTACAAAGCTGACTGATGTTAGAACTTCAAGCCATTCATTTCCTCAAGACAAAATTCCTAGGCATGTTCAACACACTCCAGGGCCTCAACTCAGCATGTTATTCTTAGAGAGTACTGTAGCTAATCTTGGAAATATATTTGTATCCTTTCTGGAATGAAAGTGCTGAATCTGACCTTACACCATTCTTTATGGATTTGCAAAGTGAACCTCGAAATGAAAAGATGAGTCTTTTCAGTTCTTTCTAAAGGTCACCAATGCTGATGAGCACAGTAACCTTTAATTTGTGTGTCTCCAGGTACTAGAAACACCAGTGCAATATAAACTGGTATTTTTCCTTATTTTGTTATCTGGTGCTAATAAAGTTCACATTTTCAAACACAAGCCTGTATTAAAGCCAAAGGGACTGTATATGACTATATATGCCAATTGTGCATAGTTCACAAAGATTAAAGCTCACTTATTACAATTTACTTTTCTTAGTAAAATTAAAATTTAGTAATCCAAAGGTATTAAAGTGAGAATGCATCAGTCAATGTAAATGATACAAAGATAGGTGTTTTTTTCCCAAACATCAATATTTCTAAGGTTAAAGAAATTGCTCTGTTGTTAAGAACTCTTGTTATTTGGGAAAAGGTCTAGGGTTCAATAACCCACTCAACAGGTTCACAACCCACTAAAACTCCATTTGCACATAATCTGATGCCCTCCTCCTGCTACTGTGAGCACATATATACACATGCTCACTCTCACTCATAGACAAACACCAACACATAGACGTCACTCATAAAAGTAGTCTTTTGAGAATTGGCATCATAGAAATGGCAGTGTATTGTTGTAGCATGTATACTTGTTTATATTTAACATAAGTATAAAGTAGATCATATAATGTTTCTTGTAATTACGTTATTGTTCTTTAAGTACGTTGACATGTTATACGATGCAGGTTATACAGATGGTGGTACAATTACTACATAATGAAAGCTAAACATAAAAAAATGGTTTGAAGTTGTAAAATGTTGTGAATGAAATCCAAAGTCATATGTTGCTGTAAAATTAGAGTATACAGAAAGCTTACCAGCAAATTAGCAAAATTAACAATGCATAATAAAATTGAAAAAATAGAGACAAATTAAAAATTATCTTAAATTCTGTGCTTGCTTTGGCAGCACATATATTAAAATTGGAATGCTACAAATAAGATTAGTGTGGCCCTGTGCAAGGATGCCACACAAACTTGTGAAACATTCCATACTTTTAGGCCAACAACAGGATATACAAGAAGAGTCTCACTGAGGGCCCAGCATCAATGTTGTATCAGCAACCAGAGTCCTTAAAATAGCTCAAGTACTCTGCAATGAACACTTGCATGCTGTGGGACAATGATCTTTTATCCTGTCACTTGTATTATTTTAATAAAATGC
>LOJH01036307.1:0-15547 GCA_001685095.1 Ellobius talpinus | reverse complement strand
ATTGGCCAGTAGCCAGGCAGGAAGCATAGGCTTGGCAATGAGAATTCTGGGAAGCAGAAGTTTGAGTCTGCAGTTATGACCCAGAAAGACTCAGAGGAAGCAAGATGTGACTGCCTTGCTGAGAAAGGTACCAAGCCACATTGCTAACTCAAACAACAATTATGGACTAAGGTAAGTTATAAGAATTAGTTAATAAAAAGCCTGAGCTAATGGGTCAATCAGTTTATAAGAAAAAATGAACACATGCTATGTAAGCATGAAGACCTGAGTTGTTATCATATCCTGGAAAAGAACTGGTGGGGCAGTTGACCACTGTGTGGATTCTGTGAGATAGAAGAACTACAATGTAAAAATATTTAAGGGAAATGATCAATTTTCTTTATTTATACTTTGGAATTTTGTTTGTATAAAAATGGAGTAACAATACCATAGAGTACCTATCTTTGACTAAAGCTGGGCAAGCCTTAATATACATTCATAAGGAGAAAGACCAGAAGGGGAAATATAGGCAAAGTTAAAGGATTGCAAGACTAAGAAAAGTCTGTTTCCAAATACTAACTTTGTTTTGCTCAGTGAAGCACAGAACTGTGACATACATACAAGCAAAACTCATCTTCTAGACACTGTAGTATCGTGATCTTAGAGTTGTTATAGCTACAAAATAAAGAGTGAAAAAATATTTAATTTTTAATATACAAAAATACTGTGTGTGTATGTGTGTGTGTGTGTGTGTGTGTGTACCAGACCTTGAATTGGTCATGTAGACTAAGTAGCCCTCCAGTTTTTTGATGCTCTGACCTGAGCTTTCCTAGGCCTGTCAATAAATGATTTTTGAAACCCTCATGAGAAAAAAAATACTAAGCAACAGATTAGAACCTCAATGTGTATGTAAAATGCTTAACTCATAGAGATAAGAAGAATTACAGGGAACAAAAAGTGATGATTGCCAGCCAGAGATGACATTATGATGATATGCCATTGAAAGATTAGGAGCACATCAGAGGACCCTAGTCTAGATGTGAGTGACCGGGCAGTGATAGAGACCGGAAGGGAGGAGGTCTGTAGATGAGTGTTTCTGTCCTGACTAGTCCCACAGCTGTTCTGTCCTAAAGAATCACACAGAAACTTATAACAACTATAACCTGTTTGGCCTATTATCTCAGGCTTATTATTAACTAGTACAACTTAAATTAATCCATAATTCTCATCTATATTAGTCATGGGGCTTGGTACCTTTTCTCAGTGCAGCATTTTCATCTTGCTTCCTTTGCGACTATAGACTGAGCCTTTCTCTTCCCATAATTCTTCTTGTCTGGTCACCCTGCCTATCCTTCCTGCCTGGCTACTGGCCAAACAGCATTTTATTAAATCAATATGAGTGACAAAATTTTAAAGGGTACAAGAGCAATATCGATACCACAGAACTTCCCAATTTTTTTTTCTTTTTAGAGCAGGAACTCTGAATCTAATCTGCTTTGTTTAGTTTCTTTCTGCCATTATCAATAATGACTTGTAACCAACACTAAACAAAGAGAAACATCCATAATCCATTTTTTCAGGAATGTGGGTGAAGTTATCTAAGTTATTTCCTGCTGATAGGGGGCACTGATAGTCTTATGGGAACTCAAAGAAAATTTAGGATTATGATCAAGTCCTAAATGGAGTATTCTGTGAGGCTGAATCATCTCAAACAGCAGTCTTGAAACTGTTTTGGATATAGAACTCAGAAGAAACTGCAACAGAGGTGTTCAAAACATTGGATCATCTGGGTCATCCACTCCTATCAGAGATTTTTCAGGGGTTTTCCCTGATCAAACCCTTTTTTCTTAACCCAGAATGAATCTACAGCCTCTCATTTCCTTCGGAAACAAAAGCAAGACCTCTTCTCCAAAGTATCATAACTTTTGACTTAAATTTTGAAGTTAAGGCATTTTCAAAATTTGTAGGTTGGATTATATATCCAGCAGCATTTATAAACAAACATTTTAGCAAATGTTTTTCCTTCCTCAGCAGTGAAACAAATCAAAGACAATACAATAACATACAGTATTCAGATTCTCTGTGTATTTTCCTTTACATGGATTTTTTAAACTCTATTTTTATTATTATTTTTAATTTTTAACTTTCATTTTTTTCTTGTTTTTGAGACAGGGTTTCTGATTTCTTTGTCTGTCCTGGACCTCATACTGTAGGCCAGGCTGACCTGAAACCCGCAGAGATCTACCTGCCTCTGCCTCCCAAGTGCAGGAATTAAAGGTTTATGCCATCACACCTAACTATATTTCTTTTTAAAAGACTTTCTATATCCTTTTTTACTCTCCCAAGCCTATGTATATTTTTAAAGACCCTATAAATTGTTAAGAGGTTTCCCCCCGAATCTGTCTTTACTGTATATCTCTATCTTTTTTCTGACATGAGTCTTTGGTCTGCTAAGTGATATGACTAGGATTAGAGCTGTGACTTTGACAGATAGATCCACCCTATTCCTTGGCTTTCTGAGAGTCTAGCTTCATGGCACAGGTACTGGCAGGAGCCAGGTTTTTTTTAACCACAATTCAGTGAAGTTTCTTAGTCCATGCCACCACCAAGAAGCATGTAAACAGATCCTCATAAACACTATTTATGTGCTTGATGGCAGGACCTCTTAAAAGAGCTGCACATTTTTTTACTGCTAACATTCTCTTAAAGGAATCATGATTCTGCTTGCCTTCATCAAACAGAGCACACCCAAGAAAATTCTGCTACTAAGAAGTCATGCTTATCTCTTTTCTTTTGTGTCTAGAATTTCTTCCCAAACTCTCTCAGGTTTTATGTGGCTATAGTTGGCCCACATTGGTGCCATTTGTTGAGGGAAGTTTCTGCCCCACCTGGTCCTGCAGTTGTTCAGTCCCAAAGAATCACAGAGAGATTTATAATAATTATAAACTATTTGACCTATTAGCTCAGGCTTATTATTAACTAGCTCTTACAACTTAAATTAACCCATAATTCTTGTCTATGTTAGCAAAGTGGCTTGGTGCCTTTTCTCAGTATGGCACTTCCATATTGCTTCCTCTGCAACTGGGTACCAACTGAATCTTTCCTCTTCCCAGAATTCTCCTAGTCTTGTTGCCTATATTTCCTGCCTGGTTACTGGCCAATCAGCATTTTGTTAAACTAATATGAGTGACAAATCCTTATAGGTACAAGAGCATTATCCCATAGCAGGTGTCCCCAGAGAAGATTTCTGGAATCTAGGTCAGATAATAAGACATGGGTCTTGGTTGGATTTTTTGTTAACTTGACACAAACAAAAGTTACTGGAAAAGAAGGAACCACAACTGGCAAAATGTTTTCAGAAGACTGGTCCATAGGCAAGCCTCTGGGGCATTTTCTTAATTAGGGATTGTTGTGGGTGGGTATAGTCCATTTTGTGTTGTGCCACTCCTGGGCAGGTAGTTCTGTATTCTGTGAATATGTTTTATTATCATTGGTTAATAAAGAAGTTGATTTGGCCAATAGCTAGGCAGAATAGAGTCAGGCAGGAAATCCAAGCAGAGATTAAGAGAAAAGAAGGGTTGAGTCAGAGAGACAACAGCAGCTTTCCAGGAAGCAAGATATGAGATAACAAGCCATGAGCCTTGTGGTAAAATATAGGCTAATAGAAATTGGTTAATTTAGTTGTAAGAGTTAGTTAATAATAAGCCTGAGCTAATAGGCCAAATACTTTGCAATTAATATTAAGCCTTGGAGTCATTATTTTAAAAGGGTCTCAGGACCAGGCTTGACAGAAAAAGCCTCCATTTACAAGGTGGTCCTCAGGTGTATAGGAAAGCAGGCTGGAGTAAAACATCAGGAGAAATCCAGAAAGCAACACAACTCCAAGGTTACTGCTTCAGTTCTTGACTCCAAGTTCCTTCCTTGAATTCCAGCCCTAACTTCCTTTGATGATGGACAGTGAGGTGGAAGTCTAAGGAAAATAAACCCTTTCTTCCAAAAAAAATGCTTTTTGGATAAAGGTGTTTTACCTCAACAACAGAAACCCTAATTTAAAAAAAACCTTCATGGTAGAAAGGGGAGAAATAGTACAGAATATTAATTAAAGTGAGCACATCATTTTATTGTCATGGGGGAAACTGGGGGTTCTACTTAGCATACATTTGTTCTTTGAACCAGTCCCTGGGATAAGTATGAGTTTGGGGATGTAAGTCTCCTTTGAATTAACTGTTAAGGAAAGCTTAGAATTCATGTACTTACCTAGGAAAAGCAGAACGTGGGACAGATGTAAAATAGATTGTTATCTCTTTTTAAAGGTTCTAATAAAGCTATAAGAACATTGGGAAGACTTAGGGTGGCTAGTCTTCACTCTACTGAAGGAGTACAAGGACAGTAATGATGACAGGTCAAACATCCACAGGAAGATAAAAGGGGGTGAGATCAATGGCTGAGGGACTAACAGCACTTATTGCCCTTTCCGAAGACCAGAGGTCAGTTCCTTGCACCTATATGGGCTGCTGACAATAACCTGTAACTTTGACTCCAGGGGATCTAACATCCTCCTTGTCTAGCTTTCGTGAATACCTATAACCACATGTGATACAAACATGCAAACACACACACACACACTTAGACTTAAATAAAACTGAGTTAGTTTAAAAGAAAAAGAAAAACCATAACAGCTTGGGGTAGCACCTGCTTTAGCTACCAAGTATTAAAATGCCAGATGTCTTGATGAGAATTACACACCCTTTCCACCTGTGCAGACATTCTTCGGCTAAGGTCTATAATGATTTAATATGGCATAACACATCTCTCCTTTTTATTCAGAAGGAAAATAGACTTTTAAATGGGGAGTCTGCTGTGAAGGTGGTTAAGGGGGGAACAGATGACAAAGTCCTACAAAGTGCTAGAACTGGGCCCTGAGGTTGCTTCATTTGCATGTAGATATATTTTGTTGTGTAACGAAAAGTAGGTAATTTTCTATTTCTGCTCACCTTTGTTCACTTGGCATTAACTAGACAGCCTCTGGTACTGAATCAGAGATCTTCAGGGATTTCATGCTCAACACTAAAGGGACAAGAAAATGTTCAGCTAATTATAATTGCCATGTAATCCCGGCATTAGTGCTATAGATAAAGAAGAGAGACGAAAACACAAGATTGAACTAGGTAATTATCCAATGGATTTTTTTAATTGAGGGCATAATAATTATTCTCTATGCATCAACCATTAAGTAAGCTTTAAATTTTATTTCTGTTTAAAATTCACTTCAATCAGGGGAAAAGAACTTACCAAGGTGACCAAAATATTCTCTACGCAAAGGCCTTCATCATAATCTTAAAGGAAGCTTAAAAATAATCTGTTAATCATAACTATTGTTCATTAGCGACAATGTAGTGTGGTGAATTATGTAATATAAGGCGATGAAATTTTAAGAGAGAGAGTGTGTGTTTGCTTGTCATGGTAAGCATGCAGAATCTCTCCTTCCTTCTTTACGTGGGTTCTGTGAATCAAAGTCAGGTTGTCAGGCTTACATAGCAAGATTCTTTTTCTGTTGAGCCATCTTGTCAGCCTGGAAATTAACTTTGAATGATGCAACAGAAAATTCTATAGGGAAGGGATTATTAAGTGCAGGTATCATTTCATCAAACATTTCAATGGACATTACTTGAAAATAATCTGTCTTCACTTGTGATAACTTTTTCAACTTCCATTGAGCAAGTCTGGCCAAGGTGATTCAAATAATGGTTTGGATGAAAGTTTTTGGTTTGGGATTTTATTATTATTATTTATCTGGAGGGAAAAATAACCAGGGGATAAAAAATAAATCATTATTTGTTTTCAAGTAATCCCCCTTTTATGTTGACTTTCATAAAAACCAAACTCTGTTGCATTATATAAGGAATTTAGAGAGCTGTATATGCATTTCCTAGACCCAGGATTCTAAAACCTCAAACAAAAATCATTCTTTCTCTAGACCAAGGTAACAAGAAGCCCTATAGAATGTTATTCTATCTATCTACAGAGTAAAAAAATCAAAAAGTTAGGCAAGTGTGTGATGAAAATCTAAATGTTCAACTTCAGGCAAGGTACTGCCAGGCATTTCTAAGGAAAACGAGATGTGATTAACATAATAGTGAGAACAGATAGACTCGCTCATCTGCTTGAGGTTGGGGGTTAGGTGACAGTTATAAAAACATATAGTGAGAGACATTTCCTTTTTCTTTCCTCTAAGATGGGGAGACAGAGCTTATGCGAGCATACTTTCCTATTTGTTCCTGAATGTTATATAAACCTAAGCCCATAAACCTTAGCACATTCTCAGCATAGATCTGCTGAGGTCCTGCTACCCTGTGCATGTGTGCCCTCCGCATGGACTGCCTTCCATGACACCAAGAAGGATTACTAAATGTCTGCTTGGTGAGAAATGCCATAACAGTGCTGTAAGGTGCAGCAGGTCACATCATGCTCAGAGTATGGGTAAAACTATTAAGCAGCCTGCAGGAAAGCTGATCTGAGTGCATCAGAGACCAATTCTGTAGGCTTTGTAATCCAGAGACATGACTCCTATGGGCAGTAACTACTACAACTTTCCAAATTAAGGAAAAGGCAAGTCCCCGGGAGAATTTACTGGATGGCTAAAGTGAAAGGCCCATGGGAGGATTAGAGTCACAGAGTCTGAGAACTTGGGGCAAATGTAGTGGAAGTCTTTGAACTGTGGAATTGGGTTTCTAATGAGATTTTGGTGCAATACTTTTCAGTGTCTTTAAGATGCTACTGTGCATCATAAATAAGAAGGGAGTCTCTGCAGCTTGTGTGTTCTGTTTTGCTCTGCCCCCACCCCCGTGCCCTATGAACTATGGAGTTTTGAATGTGATGCATATTTGGGGGAATTTAAAAATGTTTCATAATGTGGGAGCATTAATGCTGGACTTAGAAAATACTCCTCGTTTAAACCTATTATGGATGATTTGAAAAATCACTATCTAAACTGGAGGACAATTTGCCATCTGCCTGGTGGAGTCTGAGAGTTGGACAACCTCATGCAAAAATGAAAATAAACAGCAATCCCAAGCACAGGCACACATATCGTTTCATACTTTGGCTTCTGATGATTGAGGGACTGCAACAGAGGAACCAATTCCATCTTCAAATAGTTTATTATTTTGAGTCCAAATGTGCATTCTGGTTCTCTCACCCCCACTTGGCAGCAGCCCTTGAAGGAATCTGGAACAAACATCCTCTCTGCTTCCTCTCTTGTTTATTAGTAGTTCCAATTGCTCATCACGGGGCATAGTGTTCAGACGCTCACTGACTTTGTCAGTCTTTCATGGATATTCCAGTTTGTCAATGTCTGTCTTGACATCAGAGGGTAGATATACATCCCTCCCATTTGCTCTAAGCTAAGACTACTACGGATCCTAAACAATGTGCCTTCATCAACACAAGACCCAAATTCCTAATGCTATGTCCATTCACACACATGAATGTCAACTTAGACTTGGTGTGAAGTTTGTCCTCTAAAAGTATTGAATCATTGGAAAAATCATATAAATTCCTGCTTATCCCTATTTCCTCATAGCTCCTCCTCTTCTGATAATGCTGGGGTTTCTATTAAAATTCACCTTGTCACATTGGTATAGTCTCATACAGCTTCAGTACATTCTTAGGGACTCCCTTTTGATCTGGACTTGAGTCTTACTCAGTTTGATCAGCTGTCTTTACCTGAGCAATGTGTGATGCGCCCTGTATGCTGTCAATATGTTTTATTATCATTGGCTAATAAAGAAGTTACCTTGGCCTATGGCAGAGCAGAATATAGCTAGGCAGGAAATCCAAATAGATACAGGGGGTAAGAAGGTAGAATTGAGGGAGACACCAGTAGTCTCCAGAGAAGCAAGATGTGAGATAACAAGCCACTATCGTCATGGTAAGATACAAACTAAAAGGAATGGGTTGATTTAAGCTGTAAGAGCTAGTTAATAATAAGCCTGTGCTAATGGGTCAAACAGTATGTGATTAATATTAAGCCTCTGAGTGGTTATTTTAAAAGTGGCTGCATGACCCGGTGGGACAAGAAATCTCAAGTTATGCCTGAGACTGGATCAAATATTAAGTAAGAAAGCTCTGACACCCCCAGAAGAGATATTACTAATCCATTTGTAATTAAAGCCAACTAAAAGTAAGTTTCATTCACCTATCAAACTGACTACCTACATAAGTCATTAAAACTGAAGTTCTCTCAACTCTCTGAAAACTATGTCTAATTCACTGGGTAGGCAAAGGGAAATATAAGTGACTAGTTTAGCCATTCTTAGACACTGTCCAGGAAGAGATGTTCACTGATATTCTTGTCCAAGGTCTACTGAAATCCCACAGTAACATGCCTTCCCTCTAATTTGATAATCAAAGTACCATCATATATGGGCCATTGTCCAGGTCAGGTCCTGCAGGGAGAAGTGTAGATGTTACCTTATCTCTAAATACATGTAAACTAACTTAGAAGATAAATATTTTCATCTATTATTGATATTTTGTGAGTTGTTTATTTTGCATTTCAGTCTATTCAAAATAATTCATTCAATAAACTGCACACACCTAATCTGGGGGGAAGTGCCTGTAATCCTTAATTAAAACTAAAATTAAAATTTGCATTTTGCATCATGACAGAAAATTAGGAAATACGGTGAAAATAGGACTTAGAAGTACTAACAGCAATCAATAATCCTAGCTATAGATGAACCAACTTGTATTTCTTCAGCAGATATTTAAGTGTCTTAGATAGCTTTCAAGGTGTGTACAGTATACAAACCAGTCTCCTAAATTCCCTGCTCATCTCCCATGTATAGCCCACAGTTTCCATCTTCCTCCATTTAAGTCCTGGGGCATTTGTGTTGACCATCAAGAAGAAGCAAAATATCCCAAGGATACAAGCAAGAGAACGAAAACAAGTAACTGCTCATTTTGGCTCCATCATTCCTTTGGCAAAATCTACACTGGAACATCTATTGCCCCCTGGTGGTGAGATGACTTATGATTTTTCTGCTTTTACTTTGGATATAAATGGGAACTTATTTTCAATGCTGTTGACATGCATCACCTTTATCAAGATATCAGTAAGAGTGTGTCATGCATGTTTTTCCTAAGGTTTCCCAGTGAGATGAAGAACTGCTTATTTGGGTAGACGGTGCAAATTCCTTTCAGTTTAGAAGGCGGCATGGTTGATTGGTTTGTAGAATAATATGGAGATCAGGTTTGTTCCAAGGTCTCTGTGAACATCTTTTATTACAATGTTAAAAATTAAAATACACTAATGAGAGCAGGCAGAAACTGGTTTGTGGTTTGTATTAAATCAACTTTTTTCTCTTCCTTTAAAAAATGTTCTAATGAATTGCAAAAGCTAATCAAGGGCTGCTGCTCCAGCTGCAGTTGGTTGCAGGCGAACTGTACGACTCATGAACGGAACCGGTTCTCTGTGCTGTAAGTCGTTGATCTGTGGATGGAGGTCACGAACCGTCACTCAACTATTGTCATAGCTCTCTGGTAGACCCCAAAGTTGTTCCCTGTTTCTCTCCTCCCTTCAGAAAAAGCACCGAAGTCTCTCATAATAATGACAAGAGTCCTTCATCAGAGGGCAGGTTCTTCTTTTAAACATGCTCATCGCCTGGGAAAGTGGCCTCACAGGTGAACTTTGCATTCCTGCAGAAGAGTTAAATCACTATAATTATGAATTGATCAAGAAGCATTTCCTTAATATAGGGAAAAGATAGAAGAAAAATCCAAATACTGAATGCGATTATGAGCTAGATCAGAACTGTACAAACATGGCCTTTCTATATGAGCCAAGTTTTGACCTGTCATTTCCCATCGCCTTCCTTACCAGAGGATAATTCAATGAATGACAACACCAGAAGTCTCTGATTGCATGTGCAAGAGCCCTTGTTCTCCAAATCCCTTAAATAATGTCACACCCTTGTACACATGTGCCGGCTGACTTCAAGGCACCAAACTGTGCCGATTGTCAAAGTGGATGGGAATCCCACTCTGGGAGATGCCTTACACTCTCATAAACCACTTGCCTCAGAGGCTTACATGAAGAATCACCAATGTCCAGGCAGGTGTAACTTCAGCTTCTGATGACTACAGTATGGGGCAGGGCAACAAGGCTCTCAAGAATTCTTTTGTTTAAATTTTTATGGGCTTGGGAGGCCTCTTTCTGGGCACCTTTCCCACCTTGAAGCACAGACACCTTCACAGACACCTGCAGTCCTCCTACTCAGTCCTTTGAGCTCCATCTACCTCTGCACAGGATATTTTAGTTGCAGAAATAGGACCAAGTGTTACATAGATTGGAAATCATGAGATCCAAGGGTGGAGTTGCAAAAGAAATTAGTGTCTGAAGACCCCAAAGACCAACTGCTTTTAAACAATGGGCCACTCGTGGAAGGGGTGTTAAGTTCAGGGTACTAGTTTGACATTTGTAAGGTTATCAAGGAAGAATTGAGGCCATTTCGGGTACTACTTCTTGCGAACACCGTCCAAAATAAATAAACAGCACAGCTGTGGCGCAGAAAGTCTCCTGTGAAAATTATTTTCATGTGTGTGGCTTTTTGAAATGAATTTCCATCAATCTTTCCATGGGTTTTGGTCCACTTTAGTTTGACTATAACTGTATTTTTCCAAAAAGTTAAGGGAGGTGACTCTCTATCAGGGACCATCTCTATTATGGCCTCTTTTTTTTTCAAGTTGGGTTTGAGGCTAGCCACATATTTACTCAATATTCGATAATATGCTGCAGAAGTTGGTTTGGTTTGAAGCAATGCAAAGGATTGCGTTTGGGTAGCTGCCCACGTCCCTCATCCTGCTATCTCCCACGACATCCCCTCCTCAAACATTCAGAATTCTTGCCTGGGCTATTTATAGTTCACAGGGCAGCCCTTGCTTTTCCCACCCACTGTTGCTCCAATTTGAAACACATGGAGAGGAAAGAGAGGAAGGGGAGTTCGTGGGAGGAGAGGTGGCAGAGCCACACCCATCCTGAGCCACTGTCCCATCCTGTTTGCAGAGAGGAAGAGGTCACTGGAGCTCCCTCCAGGACATCCATGTATACTTGCCCAACTACACTTAGGTTTCTCATTGTCTGACTCATTCTGACTGTGGCATAAATACGTACCATGACCATATGGAGGAAAAGCCAAGAGAGATCCTTTACATTGCAGCCTCCCAAGCTTGAAAATTAAGGGACGAGAGGAAGAGTACAACTCTCATCTCATGATATTCTCATTTTCTAGAAGTCCTGAACCTGATCCCATTAAAACCCAATTCCTGAAAGCTGTACTACATAGTAAATAGAACACACATGCACATGTGTTCACACACACACACATACAAGAGAAGTGTTTGAGAAGAGTTGTAATAAAAATTTGACAATGCCCCCCATTCCTATGAAATAAAGACTGTCCACAGTAACCGTTAGATGTGCTAACATTGCTTAAGTAGAAATGGCTCTGGTTAAATGTTAGGAGTGAATTTTCAGTAATATGCTTTTATCTTTTACAGGAGCCGTACAGGTCTCACATTGCCTCTGTCACGTGCATTTAACGTGCTTTGGTTTTCTTCACACCTTTTATCTTTATGGTACTCTAAGCTTTCAGGCCTATATCCATAACCAGCATTTTCTTTCTATAAGCAAACGGTAATGATGCAACAATAATATGCAGGGGAAAAATGATGAAAAATCCCCATATATATGATGGTCCTTGTGCCCATGGCTTCTCAGTACAAACTAGGAGTTTTGACGATGCTACTTTTGGAAATGAGAGAAAGAGATTTCAGGTCAAAAAGATCTGGATTTAAATTCTAACTCATTTCCTCTCTAGCTGCGTGACTTGGGCAAGTTATTTAAGTCATTCCTTGGTCTCCTCCCCTGCAAAATGGTGCAGAGAAGGGAGCACACATAACACTAACAGTGCAAAACCTAAGCCATATACTGTAGACGGAGGCTGCTTGTTTGTTCCCGACCTTCCAGACCTGAAATAATAACACAGAAACCGTATTAATTAAAACATTGCTTGGCCATTCACTTAGGCATATTGCTAGGTATCTCTTATATCTTAAATTAACCCATCTCTATTAATCTGTACATCACCATGAGGTCGTTGCCTACAGGAGAGGTTCCAGCTGGCTCCCATGAGTTTCTTTCTCCTTCTGTGGTTACATGGCATCTCTCTGACTCCGCCTTCTTTTCTCCTCTATCTCTTCTTGGAATTCCTGCCGTGCCCTGTTCTCTGCTGTCATAGGCACAAAGCTACTTCTTTTTTAACCAATAACAATAAAGCATATCTACAGCATACTGAGGGGAATCCCACATCAATATACAGCATGTAAAATGCTTATTGTCATTTAATGTGCATTACAATACCTATTTAAAGTGTTTTACGATATTTTGTTGTTTTATTTTGTTGAAAGACCTTCCAAAAAAATAAACAACCTGACTTTTTAATTGAGAAAGCTTCAACCACAAGTTTTTAGATATATATGTCCCATGTCTCTAATTCTAATTTCTTTTTACTCATTTCTTTATATTTATGGTATATGTGTATGTGAACATTTTTATGTATATGAATGTAGGCACACACATATCCTATCACATATGCGGAGGTCAAAGAAAAACCTTAGGTGTTCATTCTCAACTTCCACCTTGCTTGAAGCAGGGTCACTTGTTAACCACTCTGGATGTCTAAATAGCTGACCTTTGAGTTTCTGGAATTTTTTCTCTTTACTTCCCATTTCACTGAAAGAATGATTATAATAAATGATTATAAACACGTACCTGACTAGTACATGGGTTCTGAAGATTCAAACTCAGGTCCTCTGGCTTGCAAAACAAAAGTGCTCCTCAAAGTCAATCCTCATTTTTTTTAATTCAGCAAGACAGTTGTTGATTTTAATATATGGACTTAATGATGGTATTAATTTCTACACTGTGATCCACTGATTCATTGGTGTGAATATACTGCTGTCCTGTTGCAGTCCACTCATGGGAGAGGACACAGGTTTTATAGACATATAGCCAATCAGCCTCATCCAAGATTGAGAAATATAAAGTATCATGAGAATTTCTGTCTATTGGGATCTGCTCTTGAGACAAAGAGCTATCCACTGGAGCTTGGATGAGGTCCAACAGGAAGACCAGGCCAGGCTTTGAAAATGTCAAACCAACCACAAGGGATTTTCCAAAATTGATTGATAACAGCTGATCAAACATCCTAGCCATATGTGTACCCCTTCCCGCATCCACACATGCAACAGAAAAGGAAAGATAGAATAAGAAGGAATAAAACACACACTGAACATTCCTCATGTCCCAGCCATACTCTGTCTTCCTGAGCCTCCACGGTCCTCCAGAAAGTGAGGTTTCTTCACCTTCCAGGCACAATGGATGCCAAGTCAAGAAGGGTC
Source organism: Ellobius talpinus (assembly GCA_001685095.1). Taxonomy (NCBI): domain Eukaryota; kingdom Metazoa; phylum Chordata; class Mammalia; order Rodentia; family Cricetidae; genus Ellobius; species Ellobius talpinus. The sequence goes on along the minus strand of LOJH01036307.1, from coordinate 2,107 downwards.
TCAAACAGACACTGGAAGTCTAGGTGGCTGGTCTCAGAAGAAAGTGGTAGACTGAATTTCGATCTTTTAGTTTAATTTGTCTCTGAAAGGCGTATGTAGTTGTGGTTTCTGAAAGTATGGCTAATAGTATAAGCAGCTTTATGTCAGGATCAAGGGAAATTATCTTGGAGAAAGCTAAGTATGTAGGAACGTGATCCATTCCCTCAATGTAAACTATTCCTAAGGAAAAAAAGAAAGAGGACATTTTAAATTAAGTTTTGATGAGTCATATATTTTGGTCCTGAAAGTATAAGTTCAGATGGCTATGGATCATATCTCCAGAGTCACCTCCATATTTGGCTGCTTCCTTCAGTACCAAATACATGTGAAAATGAATGTGAGCAGGAGTGTTGGCATGGTGAGAAATCATTTTTTGTTTGCCTAGCATTTAGTGTTTGGCTAACATTTAGTGATTATATTATACTAGTATCATCTTTGCTTTACAATCTATCGTGTCTATCAGGATAACCAGTGTACATCATGGCTCTTCAAATGACTTGTTAAGAGTCTTTGAGAGATCCATTCTGCTATAGAATTAATTTTTATAAAACTAATTTTCAGTGGATCACTTTGCCCTACTGTACTTAACACGCACATCCTAAGACTTGAACCACCTTGCTAGCTACAACAGGCCCATATCCTCATTGCTCTTCCCTCTGTGTGTCATTGGCATGGGGTCATATCTTATATCTCATTTCATAAAATAATGCTTCCCAACAACATTTGGGAATAAACTAATCTTCTAATTACACTGATATAGAAGACCCATATAAACTAAAGAAATAAGATTTCCATCTGATAATTTATACTATTTACCAATCATAACCCATCCACCTCCGGTTCACAGTTTTGTTAGACTTTACGTTCTACATGTCTTTAGAAAACTCAAGATTGCAAACATAATTTATTAATCACAAATAAGTATAGTGATTACAAGCATTATATATTATATAAATGAATCAAAAGGCAGAGTGTGTTTCTTGGAACTAATTCTGTTGGGATGAATGATGACAATCTGATCCCTTGTAGGCTTCTTTTTGTGTATGTGATTCCTGTAAATCAATTCTCCCTTCCACTTGTAAATGAAGATGGAAAGTAACAGACAGTTTCTGGGAGCTGTTGTAATTCCCTGTAGCTCCTAGTGGACCCTATTTCCTATTAGTCACTTGCATAATGGTTAATTCTTAAAATAAATGTGAAGTTTGCTAGTACATTTGAAACTTTACAGGATTATAAAGTTGCCATTTCTTATTTGTAGTACAGTTATCCAAAGATTACTGGCCTTATTTTGTGATCAAGTTCCCAGATCTGATTAACACTTGGGATATAATTTTTCTTGGACAGGTATACCTTAGTTATTCTTATTGTTACTGTTGCTGTTACTGGTACTATTATTGATCTGACGCAAAAGCAGCACACACACACACACATATATATATGATGAAGATGGTAACAGTTACCAAAGATAATAATTATCCAGTGTTCACTATTATTTATCATCATATACATGGGCAAAGTTTATTTTCTATAACAAAGTGACACTTTACAAAATCTGTTCTAAGTCCCAGTGTGTGTTAGGTGTTCTCCACAGAAAGTTGAAAGGTAGAGGTGGTTCTAACAGAGTAGAAATTAGAACTGCTAAGAAGTAAGTAAGCAGGTAATGTCTTTTCCAACACGAGGAGGAAGAGGAAGTTGGGAAGGAGAAGGTGAATAGAGGGGAAAGGAGGAGTATCATAGGGGTACCCAGAAGTGGGACTGCTCCACCTTGACTGAAGGCCAGAGAGCTTAAGTCTACTCTTTCTCTTTCAAAGTTATTGACAAGAGGTCTAACATAAGGAGAGGCTATAAACAAGATATCCTGACCTAGGGTGTGGTTACTTGGTGTTTTGGATATTATGATGACCCATAGAGGTGGATCTGCTGCACTTTGACCAAAGGTCAGATGTTGTAGTAAGGAGCAGCGGGCTGCTTATGCCCGAAATAATCACATGGAAATCTGTATTAATTAGATTAATGCCTGGCCCATTATTTCTAACCTCTTATTGGCTAACTCTTACATATTCGTTTA
>LOJH01036305.1:0-12563 GCA_001685095.1 Ellobius talpinus | reverse complement strand
GGGATTCTCCTCTGTATGCTGTGAATATATTTTATTACCATTGGTTAATAAAGATGCTGCTTTGGTCTATGGCTGGGCAGTACAGAGCTAGGTAGGTAAAATTAAGCTGAATTCAGGAAGAAAGAAAGCAGAATCAGAGAGACACCATGCAGCTGAGGTGAGAGACACCAGAACTTTACCAGTAAGTCATATCCTTGTGGCGATTCACGGATTAAGAGAAACTGGTTAATTTAAGATATAAGAGTTAGCCAGGAATATGCTTGAGCTATTGGCCAAACAGTGTTGTAATTAATATAGTTTCTGTGTGATTATTAGGATCTGGTTGGCCAGGAAACCAAAGCACAGTCTCTGTTTACACACCAGAAATCATCATCATTCATTTATACCCTGGCAATGCTTAAGCATGCATGTGCAGCCCATTTATGGTGGTTCTCTAGTTGTTCCTATCCTGCTAGATGCTTGTGTTATTGTCAAGGTTTCACAGTCTTCCTTTATGCTTTCTATCCAGTGTTTCTTGAGCCTTCCTCTTTGTCATATCTTGTGCACTCCTCCAAGCAGTGCTATTTTCGAGTATCTGTTGTCATTCATTCTTATAACATGGTGAAGTATCTCAAGCAGTATTGCCATATCCTGTAGTTTGCTATTCAGCTGCTGTTCTGAGGAGCATTTCACCGTCCAGGTTTTGGTATTGTAAAGAAAGCAGCTCAAGACAAGTGTCTCATAGACTTGTAATTTTGTAGTTGTTGTCATGTCTCTTGCTGACAAACCTTTCCTAGTTCCTGGAATGCAGCTCTTGCCATCCCTATCCACCTCTTGAGGTCTGAAATGGTTTCCTCCTTTGAACTATTTTAGACATCAAGAGGTGGGGAGTAGGGGGAACGAGACACCAGAAATACATAGTAAAGACAGCATCTCCCACAAATGGTGTTGGCCAGACCAGACAATGGCATGGAGAAGAATCCGTATAGGTCCATTCTTACCAAGCTGCATAAAGCCCAACTGAATCAAAGACCTTAGCATAAAATCAGATACCCTGAACCTGATAAAAGAGAGAGTGGGAAATAATCTTGAACTCATTGCCACAGGAAAACCTTTCTCAACAGAATATGGTTAGCGCAGTTAATAAGATTGACAATAATCTCATAAAATTGAAAAGCTTTTGTAAGGCAAAAAAACTATGTCATTTAGACCTATAGAATGGGAAAATAGTTTTGACAACTCCACATCTGATAGAAAACTAATATCAAAATATATAAAGAACTCAAGAAACTATATGTGATGGAAACAAAAACCCAATTAAAATGCAGAGTAAAGATCTAAATGGAGAATTCTCAAAAGAGGAATTCAAATGGCTGAGAAGTTTTAAAACAAATGTTTAACATCTTTAGTAATTAGGGAAATGTGAACAAAAATTACTCAGAAATTTTGTCTTGCACCTATCAGAATGGCTAAGATCCATAAACCAAGTGGCAACTCATGCTGAGGATGTGTAGTAAGGGGGGACGCTCATCTATTGTTACCAGAAATGCAAATTAATACAGCCACTTTAGAAGTCAGTGTAGTAGGTAGTTCCTTAGGAAGATAGGAATCTATCTACTTCAAGACCAGCTATACCACTTGTCTTAGCTAGAGTTTCTGTTGCTGTGAAGAGACACCATGACCATGGCAACTCTTAGAAAGGAAAACATTCAGTTGAGGTGGCAGCTTACAGTTTCAAAGGTTTTGTCCATTATCATTATGGCAGGAAGCATGGCAGGAGGAAGTATATTGGCATGCAGGCAGACATGGTGCTGGAGTTCTACATCTTGATCCAAAGGCAACAGGAAATGAACTGAGACACTGAGTATGTCTTGAGCATATATGAGATCTCAAAGCCTGCCTACATGGTGGCACACTTCCTCCAACAATGCCATACCCACTCCAACAAAACCACACCTCCTAATAGTGACAATCCCCTTTGGGGGCTTTTTTCTTTTAAACCACCATACCCACTTCCCAGCACCCAAAACCTTATAGCTATGTTGTAATGTAAGACCCTGAGACTAAATGCCCAGGGACCTAGGGTAAAATAAAATACTGCTTCAGACAAACAAACAAACAAAAACAACAGCAAACCATAGCAATAAAATAGCCCCTAAGGCAGTTCTGCTATAGTTGGATATCAGTGCCTTTCTCAGTCATCATCAGAGAACCTTAGTTATGCAGCAGATAGGAACAAATACAGTGACCCATAGCCAGACATTATGCATAGAGTGAGAGATCTTAGAATACTCAGCCTTAAACTGGTGTCTCCATCAAATCTCTCCCCTCAGATCCCAGGGAATCCTGCAGAAGTGGAGACAGAAAAGAGTATTAAGAGCCAGAGGGGATGGAGGACACCATGAAAACAAGGCTTGTGCACATGCACATATGAGCTCACAGAGATGGAGGTAACATGCGTGGGATCTGCATATGTCTGCACTGGGTCCTTCACACATGTATTAAGGCTACCAGTATAGTGTTTTTAATGGGATTTCCGAATGTGCAAATGAGTTGGTTTCTGCTTCTTTTGTCTTCTCTTGGACTCTCTACTGTTTGTTTATTTTGTCCAAATCAGATGTATTAGTTTTTGTTTTATCTTATTATAATTTATTTCAGTAAAATGACTGTTATCTCACTTATATATATGTTATTAACTTATATATGAATGAATCAGAGTATATATAATATAATAATAATAAATGTCTTGAGAGCAATAATAATGTTTTATTTTTCAATGGGCGATGCAGGGATAAAGAACTTGAAATATTGCTTGTTTCTAGTCATCAGTGAAGCACTGACTGACACAAAGATAGGACAGTGCTGCCCCTCTACGGTTGCTGTAATTTAAAGATCTTAACATTGAACATCAGCCAGAATGTAGACCTGGCGGGGTACAAAATGGTTCAACCAATTTGGATGCTGTCAATTTTTATGAGTTAAAACACATGACTAAATCTGATGAAATATTTATTCCATGTATTTTTAAAAGAAAGCTAAAAAGAGAGCATTTGCACTCTTCACAGCAGCTCGATGCACAACAGTTGCGACCTGAAACAACCCAAATGCTCTCAAAGAGAAAATGGATACATTATTTCACACCACAAAATGAAAAGTGCACTTTTGTCTTGGAAGGAGGGAGAGGATGGATATGGATATTGTTGAAGAAGAATTAGGTATGTCAGTGAGTGATTTAAAGAGTCACATGACTCTTAAAACAAGAGCAGGTGATGGCATTGAAATGACTAAGCCACTGGTCTAGGAGAAAGACTGAAGGAATTGTAAAACACACAGTAAAAAGAGAAGGCTTCAGTGTGTGGAAGGCAATTCTTTAAAACCTGCTTAGTGATAGATAAGTCACTCATCTTCAACAAGACATCAGGAAAGCCTCTCGGTTACTCAGTTTCCAGTAGCCTGAATCTACCCGGTTCCATGTCAGCCTTTCATTCCTGGTGGGTTTTTAGTGATGTTGGACCATGCATAGGAGGGTCTGGAGAAGTTACCTTCCATGCTATGCTACTGTACTCCTATTCTCCTTGCTTGTGGGGAACTTGCAGGGCAGGGATTTGTGGGTTGCTGCTTAGATGGAAGTCCTCACATTTTACTTTCTTTTCTCTTAAGTTGTATGATAGATAATGAATTTTGACCGAGACACCCTGAGACCCAAAGCATACTCCATGCTGCCAACCAGCAGCCCCAGGTATGTTTCAGCCTCTTTATATAATTTCTAGAATGTATTTGTTATTTTTCTTTAGTGACTGGAGAATTCTTATTGAATAAGGATCATCTTTTTCTGTTTCTACCATTAAGTTATAAGGAAGCAAAACATTGATCATGAATAGATGCTGAAATAAGCGAATTTGTCTTTTCAGAGACTTTTATCATAGTCTTTGCTGAAATAAACTTTTGTTATTAAAAAGAAAAACAAAATAAACAGCTGTATCAATATGAATCCCAAAAACTTTTTCCTCTTAAGACAAAAAAGAAACAATACCGGCGCAGGATAAAGATGGAAAGACCTTTGAGTAAATCTGACATTTAAAGAACAAATTAGAAGGAAAAGAGAAAAAGGAGATAAAAATCAGATATTCAAAGTTGTCTGAACTACTAAAGGAAAAAGCAGGAGAGACACATCAAAGAATCAGAACTCCATGAAGAGGAACGAGTGGGAAGTAAAGGGACAGAGGGATCCCTGCAAGATACAGATGCATTTTGATTCAGCTGTAGAAACATGAAGGTCATGCAAAAACCGAGGGAGGCTACAGGAACACTGCCCACTGGTTCTCGGAAGGCAAGCTGGGACTGACACTCTGTTTGATCTCTCTCTCTCCACTCAGTAATCTCTCTAGATTATGTGCCTCTTGATATTTACCCAGAAACCTAACTAGCTTTGACTATCAGGATCCAACACTTTCCCAGGAAGGATCCATGCTTAATCCAGTTTAATCACCTTGCTGTTGTCCCGTTCCTTCAAATTTCTTTAATCTTGATCTTAACATCACACTGGCTTCACTATTCTTTGTGAGTCATTCAAAGCATGTCAATAGCTCTGGTATTTTCCAGTTCCAGCTAAGTGGGTTAGTGTGAGATGAATTATTTTAAGTTAACAGGAATGATTTCTAGGAGGGTGGAATAATTATCACATTAAGGTTATCTTCCTTGGCCATTACTTGGTGTTCAAGTTGAATCCTTCAAAGTCAATATTGTGACCTGAGAAGCACGTTCTAGTTCACCTTCTAAAAATCCAAAGAGGTTAGCATTGATATTTCAAGTAAAATTCAAAGGAAGTTGGTATTTGAAAAGGGTACTATACAGACAGAAAGTACTTCCATAATTTGGTCATATATTGTACTTAAATCTTGCAAATGCTTCAAAAAGAAGCAAAAATCCATATATGGAAATATCATTGAAAATTTGTATCCTTGAAAAAAATAAATTTTATGTGAAGGAAATATGAAGGAAAAGAAGCAGTGGCTTTGAACTTGGAGAGTTTAGATTTTTTTTTCAGTTTGCAGCCATATCAATTTACTATAAATGAAGAGCCTTTCAAAGTTCACAGTTTCTTGACTGGAAGAAGTCCAGCATAGCTCTTCCCACTGAACTAAATCAAGGTGTCAGCAGGCTGCTCCTTCTGAAGGCTCTAGAGGCAGACTCTTTCTTTTTCCTTTTCCAGCCTGTAGAAGCTGCACACACCACTTCGACTATGGTCTCCACTAGAAAAAGGCAGATTAAATCTTCTCATCCCATTACTCTGAGTTCTTTTTATGTTATTTTTTTTAGAGCTTATATAGATGGCTCAGACATTAAGGACACTCCCTGTTCTTGCAGATTTGGGTTGGTTCTCAGCACCCACAGAATATCTTACAACTGCCTGTAACTCCAGTTCCAGGTGATCAAATGCTCTTTTCTGACATATGCAGGATCCTGCATACATATGATGCATATACACACACTCAGGTTCACATATATGTATATAAAATAAATAATTAAAAAAGAGAGAAATCTTGTAATTATTTTGGAATCACTTGAATAATGTCCTTCCTTAAAGGAAGGTTAACAGTTTGGTAGTTTTAGTTCATTTTGAATCTTAGGTCTTTTTTTCTTTATTATAATCTTATTATATAATTATAAGTTCTAGGGATCAGAGTAAAGACCATGTTTGGGGGCCTGTTAATCTGCATACCACTGATGACTTTGAATTTCTGCCTATAATGCAGTGTGCTATGCCATGAGAGTCCTCACCGAATGTGGACAATGTTGTCATGTTCTTAATTGATCCTAGTGAATAATTGAGGCTAATTGAAACACAAAGTGGAGTTGCCTTTGATGGCCTTTCATTTTCCACAACTAAGTTATTAGAATTTGATTACCACACACATACCAGCTGTTCATTAATAAGTTGTTTTACAGTTGCATCTCAACCAAGCTACCCCATTCTTTGGGTAAGTATTGTAGGAAGCTGAGTGTTTGTTCCTGGCTGCTCAGCCCTGAAATAACCACACAGAAACTGTATTAATTAAATCACTGCTTGGCCTATTAGCTCTAGCTTCTTATTGGCTGTCTCTTACATCTTATTTTAACCCATTTCTATTAATCTGTGTATTACCGCATGTCTGTGGATTATTATACAGTTCTGTTCGGTGTCTACAGCCTCATATAATTCTGACTAGGGTCTTCCTCACTTATATCTGTAACAGAGTTTTTCCCTTTAGCTGAATTCAGTCTGCTGAGTTGCACTATCAAAATTATGAAGTCTTGTGAAACAGTGGACTCCTTCAACAGTTCCTGTCCTCCCTTACAACCCATATTTATGGATTGTTTACTATTTGTAAGAGCCAGAAGTGAATACTGTGTCTCCTCCATCTGAAAACTATTCAGGAGGAAGACTACCTACCTTGGTTCTAACTATTTCTTCCCTCATGCTACTTCCTTGGTTCATTACTTGCTGCTGAAATCAGTAGATCTCCATTGCTCTTGCTCCATCCAACACAGGTAGCTAGAAGTCTATGGAAACACAAATTTCAGAACCTAAACATTTCATTTGAGAGCATGTGAGTTTAACATGCTACAATACTAATTGGATATTGTCGTGGTTTAAGTCTGAAGTGCTCCTATAAGCTCATGTTTTGAATGTTTGCTTGTCCCCCAATTGGTGGCACTATTTTGGGAAGTCATGGAAATTGGGTGTCAAGGCTTAGCTTGAGGAAGTAGACTTCTTGGGATGTGCCTTTAAGCCTATACCAGGTCCACAGTCCCTATCTGACCCAGTCAACTTCCAGTTCCTGTCCATCATGAGGAACAAATGTCTTCTCCATATGTACCCATCGTCATGCTCAAACCTACAGAACCATGTTGTGATAGGATGGATGCTCTGAAATTATGCTCAAAAATATCTGAAGTCATGCTCTAAAAGAAACAATTCCTCTCTTAGCTGTTTCTTTTAGGTATTGTGTCAGAACTACAGAAAGCTAATTAACACTCATATTCCTCTAGGAAACAGTATGTCCTCTTGAAGATACTGAATGCTTGCTAACAGTTTTCTTCAAGATGGCTTTGATACATGAACTACAAAGGAAATGAATCAAAAACTCCATTGTAACTGACATTGTGAGAAATTGATAACAACATTTCACCAAAAGGTGCCATCTGTAAAAAAAAATAAAGTGTATTTTTTTTCTATTGGAGACAGCAACACAGCATCTTTTCGAATGACCAAGTACTTACTGTGCTTTTGTAGGGTAGCCAAGACCATTTTAGGATGGTGAGAGACATGGCACGAGCTCATCTGAAAGGTGTCCCTGGTGGACAGGGAATTGTGTACTTCCCACTTTGATGTTAAAAGGAAATTAAACCACTTTGACTTGAGGAGTACCGGAGGTGTTAGGAGCTGCCTGGAATTCTGACTGTGTTTTTTTGAGCGGAATATGTATGTGTGACTGCCTAGGGAAAAAATACCCACACAACAGAAACTGAAGCAAATAACACTGGGTGCCCCTTCCCATCAGTCATATCATATGCAATGTAAACAGAGTGAAGTAATTTGCTACTTTCCTGGGTTCCATTATGTATATGTGTTTATTTAATCAGAACTAAATGATATTACATGAAGTTCCCCTTGCCCTCCTGAGGAATCCAGATTCAACACTTTCAGCACTGTTCAGTGCCGGAGAGCGAAGAAAGTGTAACCATAGTGATGGAATGGAAATGATTTTCTTTGTTCAGAGGCTTCAATATCCAACAGACATTACAGTTTTCAAGGTCAAAAATATATTAGGATGAGATAAAAATTAAAGAAAAATGTGCTGGCTTAGCTACAAAAGCTAATTTAGTTTATGCATTATAAATTATGTTAAAATGACTAAAATGAGATTTCTCAGCAAGAACTAAATGTGTGGTTTCACAAAACTAATTTCCAAAGATGAACATGATTACAGAATTTAGCTTTAAAAGCTTTTCAGGCCATCAGAGAAAACAGCAAAGCTATCAATTATCAGATTTTAGTGGCGCCTCTGTCAGAAATATAATGGTATTTTTAGCATTCTGCTCGGCGTTTACTAAATTAAGAATGTCTACAAATAAATCAATTATTTGGGACATTATTTAATTAAGTAAAACATGTGATCTGCCAAAGAACCTTAAGCAAATGATTATAATAAACATCCTGTAGCCTTCCTCTGTGGCAATAGCACATCACTCTGCAAAGCAAAGATGGACGCAACGAGAGAAGAGACGTTGTCCAAACAATCACAGTGTGTAGATTTTGACGCACATTGCATATTTATGCAGGTTTTTTTAGTGCTTGTTTTGAAAATCTATGATTTCCTGGGAGAAGGTCAATGCTACCTGTCAATCATTCCTTCCTGTTGAGTGGGTATGTGGCATTTATCTTCCTGAAACAATGCTCTGTACGCATGAAGGATCTATATTCTCCTGCATGGGGTATGCAAGTGTCTAGACATAAAAAAGTTACGAGTTTGCTGGTACTTTTTCCCACTTCACTGGAAAACTAAACAGTTTGAATGCTGTAAAAGTTTATTTGGACTCACTCCAAACCAGGCATATTCAAATCCCTCCATTCAACCTTTAGCAGGTTTGTGAGTTAGGTGCCATCATTCCATTTTTGTGAATGCAACACAGATGCCAGTAAGCTAAACAATTTTTTTCTGGGTTCACTTCCCTGGCCCATTGCAAAACTGGAATTAAACCTATAGAGTATGATAACAAGGCAGGAGCTTTTCCCATTCTTTTGTATAATCTTTGTCTACAGGAAAGCCAAGATGTATTGGTGGAGCAGCGCCAACGAGATGGGTGCCATTCTGATGAAAGGAACCATGGAAAAGTCCTGTCTTCAGAGAAAACACTGGTCTGGTTAGGAAGGAGGAGAAACTGTCATTGAATATTCTTTTGGCAAGTCTAAGCATATAATCCCTGTTCAAGACTGTCTATCCATCCACAAGCAACCCAGAAGAGAGGTCCATCCTTTTCTGAAGTAACTGCAGTATGGGCCAAGTGAAGGTTATGTGAGATGGTACCAGGGGTTATACTCAAAAACAAAGTTGTAGATTTTTTAGAAACATCAGTGTCTAATTACTTCCTATGGTAAAAATAAAGAAATATTTTCACTTATACTAGATAGGTGAGTTGTGTAAGGAGAAGCATATCAATAACTTGATAAAGTTAAAAGCATTTTCAGAATTCATTTGATCTCAGCAACCCATATTGGTCCTATCCATGTGACTCTGAACATGCCCACCAAGTAAACCATTAAGTCCCCTTTGCTATTTCTTTATTCCTTTTGCGCTTCTCAGATCCAGGTGCTTCCCCGATGTGAATACACTTTATGAGTTCTTACTTTTCTGACGGTGTTTCTCAAAACCTTTTCACACAGGGCACAACTATGTCTGCCAGTCATTGACATCTGATCATTTGAGAATGCACAGTCCCTTCATTTGTAAGTCAGAGTTTTCTTATTTGTTATTCTTCACATCTTTGTTACAAAGTTCTGGGTTCAACTTTTAATTAAATGCCATGTGGGAAAAAATGAAATGTTTCTACTCAGTTTTAAAAATTAAAAGATTGTACAATGTTCATCATCAAAGTGGAGGGAATAGGCTTGATACTACACAGTCCCTGATGGCTGGTGTTGGACGGACAGACTGGAGCCAAAGGAGGAACTCAGATGGGCCCCACTCTGCCTGTCTGGGAGTCACAGCATGTGATCAAAAGATTTTGCTATAATTAGGGTAATTTTTTATGCAACAGGGAAAAGCAGCCCTTTAAATATCAGTGTGGGATTCAACAGCAAAATACGTCTAGACATGTGAAACCTTCCACGCTGAAAGAAGTGATTGAAAAATGATTCATTTTTACATCCTCCACCTGCTGCCTGATTCTTCGTGATATTGATTTGTGAGAGAAAGAACTTTTTCCAAGTGATAGTACTGGGAAGGGTTGTTAATAAGAAGTGAACTTTTCAACACTCGGTGTCTATAGAGTGCATCAACCCTAGGATCACTGTTATTTAGAAAAATCAGTGTCTTTATCTTAGTAATTCAATTTCCAAGAAAATTCTCTTGTTATTCATAGTAGCTATCACCTAAGGTCAATTACATGTATATGATAAATGCTCTTTGTTTAGTGCTAGGAAATATGACTTTGAAAAGATAAAGTGACATATTTATTGGAATAAAATGCATTGCTTTATTTCTGTCTCATTAATTTGAGTATATTAGAGATGTTATTACCTACATTCTCAAGTATTAGCTGCTGTTTTACCTATAATCAACAGAATGCTTGATGCTGCCTCAGACCTGTAGGCCATGATTTTTTAGAATGTAGGCTCTGAATTTTCTTACACCTTTTGCTGATGGTCACATGACTTGTTCTCACGAAGACATTGCATCCGTATTTAGGCAAGGCATATGAGGGCAGGAGTAGAGAAACATGTTGATTTCATTAGCAAGCATGGGTTTTCAGATTCTCCAACATTTCCACTCACAAACCACTGCCCTGAACTCACACCACTGGCCTTTCCTACCCTTGGGAAAACACAAGACAGAGTGTGCTGAAGTGTTTGCTAATGCTTGTTAGGATAACAGTCCTTGATACCTTTTGCTACCAAATTTGTATTTTAATGACTGGGATTGACACTTTGAATGAGTAAAAGCAGCTTTACTATAAAGGAGAAAATACACTTTAAACCCAATTATCTGGACTTATGTCTCAACTCTCTAGTTCCTGTGATTCTGAATAACAAAAAAAAATAAGAATTAAAAAAATCCATATCTGTTCAAGCTCTAGTTTCCTTATTTAATAAGTGGAGGTGTGAATTCCTTGTAACAGGGTTGAAATGAGAATGAATTTAGGCAAGGTATCATATATAATACAGACTTGAATATGCAAAAATGTCTCACTTATTTACTTACTCATTTATTCAGTTGACCAGTATGAAGTTCATTTAGCAGATATGCTAGAGCTGAAGCTGTTACCAGTGAGGTTTGCAACCAGAGGGCTAAGAATGCTGCCCTTGCTTACCTCAGGAACTTGCTTCCACGGGTAGTTGTTCCAGCTTCCAGGAGGCCATGTGAGGGTAGAGGGATGATAGAAACCAGTTTTGGCTGCTCATTTCTCACATGTCTTTCAGATTCTCTTGCCATTTTTATCTAGTGAAGTAAACATGTCTTTCCTTTGATGTTAAACCAGACCAGTAAGCTAAAACTAAACAACTGTGGCTTCCTCGTTTCCCGAATGACATAGGCTATGTAGCTTTCCATTCTCTTTTTCTTCCTTTGGAACTCATCACAAGTCTCTGGACACTAAGAACAAGGACACTTTTGTCAACTCTTCAAGGCCACACACTTTACCTTTCCTTTCTTTAAACCTCTATGCACATTCCAGAAACAGATGGGCACTCAATCATATCTTCCCTGAGTTCTAGCTCATTCCCTATCAAGAACTTTATTCAACTCTTCACAGAGATAAAGGGTAAGCTAACACATAACTAATCTGGAGTCTGAACCAGGAGCCACTGTCTACCTTGTCAGATGTCTCCTCTCTGAAGCCCACTGTGTCATTTTCGCTGACTTATGTGTAAGACTAGTATGGCCAACATAGTATATATGACTCTGCCGTAGGCTCCTTACTCATTTCCCTGGTCTGGGAACCTTGCCAATACAATTTTGAAAGCACTATGATACATGCACCATGTTTTAAATTATGAACCAGTGAAGAACAGGCTCTCTATATCTTCTAAACAGGTACCAATTTTTCTTTCTCTTTATTTTTCCTTCTAACAATTGACTTGCCTTCTTTTCTCCTTCCTTGTTTGATCCTATTTCTTTCTTCTTTCTCAGACTTAGTATCTGCAAAAATCTTTGTATCTTAGTATATGCTTTCTGAGACTTAGCATCTATCCTTTAAATTGTAGTTGCACCATTTTTTTAGGTGAAGGTCCTCTGAAAGAGATAGTAATGTGGGTAGAAGATAGACATGTGCTATGGATTGAGAATTCAACACTCCAGAAGGAAGGGATCAAATCAGCCAGAGTTCAGTCGCTGTAAACAGGTGAAAGTGGGCATAATGAGGAAAGTGATTGAAGCTACTGATAAGGTCCAGACATCCTCTACATCAGTGGTTTCAACCTTCATAATGCTGCAACCCTTTAATACAGTTCCTCATGTTGTGGTGACCCCAGTCATTAAATTCATTGTAATTTCATAACTCTAATTTTGCTGCTGTTAGTAATCTTAATGTAAATATCCAATATGCAGGATATCTAATATGTAACTCCCACAGGGTTTGACCCACAGGTTGAGAACCGTTGCTCTAGAAGGCTATGGTGATAAGAACATGAGAAACCATAGGAACCCTGATCAAAAACTAGTGAGGGAGCTTTAAATGTGGGCAGGGTTACTAGATTATCCGGGTTGGGCAGCTAATCTTAGAGTACTACTCAGCGGTAAAAAACAATGACATCTTGAATTTTGCACGCGAATGGATAGAAATAGAAAACACTATCTTAAGTGAGGTAACCCAGACCCAAAAAG
>LOJH01036304.1:0-10820 GCA_001685095.1 Ellobius talpinus | reverse complement strand
TCTCTCTCTCTCTCTCTCTCTCTCTCTCTCTCTCTCTCTCTCTCTCATATTTCAGAAGCCTCTTTACTTGACCCCAAACTTATTTAATTCTCACCATCTTTACCTTAATAGCCACTTGTAATATCTCAAACTTTTAATCAATCCTACCAGAATTACCTTTCTAGGGTTTAAATGAAATCAACTCACTTTTTGTCTTAAAAGTTACTCTGTCTAGTCCATGGGTTCAGGTCTCACCTGGGATATCTGTTAGTGACAGGTTCATATGGTCTCAGATGCCTATAGTATCTGGTCCAGTCAGTCTGTGTTGGGATCTAAGAAGGTATGTTTCCATCCAGCATCCAGGTAGTCTCAATGCTGGTTAAGTAGCCACACTCTGTAATCCTTGGTCTAGAGCATGCTTTATTTGACTGATAATTTTCCCATTAACAAATTAGTCCAGACCCTCCTAACCTCTGTCTTTTTTTCATTTAGAAACTATACACATATCCAAGCACACTGAATTAAAAGGAAAAACATCGTATTACTCAATCATCTTAAAAGGTAAGACTGAGGGCTGGAGAGATGGCTCAGTGGTTAAGAGCCACAGCTAGTTAGAACCTCGGGAGAGCCCTTTAACATCTCTAAGCCTCTATGTCTTCCTCTGTAGGAGATAATATCAGTTACTACTCACAGGATTGTTTTAAGGATTAAATAAATTAATATGCATGAAGAGCTTTAAAGTTCTTAGCATACCACAAATGCGTGATTACTGTTGACAATCATGGTTACTCCTGGTTAGGTACCTTTGCTATCACTACGCTGTTTCTCAAATAAGCATTCATCGTTCAGTGGCTTTACTTGTGTCTCAGCCTCTGTTTGGAACATCCTTCCTTTATCGTCTCTTGGTAGCATCATTCTCATCTTTCATAACCAAGCTGAAATGTTATGTCTCCTGTGACAAGATCCTCCGGGCATAACTAATCGTTCATTCTTCTGTGTTCATATAGCACCATTACCAACCTCTATATACCACTTTTCATGATTAGATACAGGTACTAACATGCCATTTCCTCTGATATTGAGATTCCCTTAGTGTTGTAAGAATGCGAGGATGGTAATGAAGGACCCTCAGTTGGTATAGGGTGAGCTAGGGAACCAGTTACAGCAGGAAACAATACCTATCACATTTGCTATCTGGAGCGCTGGGAATTAAAACAGTTCAGAGGAGCAACTAGATCCACATATTCCTGTCTGTGCTCATCTCATCGAAGTGCGGCAAGACACCTTCTTCAGCCCACATCCTGCTCATTTATATGTGATGTCCGTGAAATGGTGGCACTACCAGCTAGAGCTCATGCTTCCATTCTTCTTCCTGATTTCTATAATCTCATGCCCTTAGGATACAAAAAAATGAATGTTCTCAGTAGGAAAATTCTTCCCAACACGTTAATAAGATTACCCAATCGTATAAGGCCCTGAAGGCATCTCGTTATGTTCCCTTTGATTCAACCTGAAATCCTATGTTCCATCAGGTTCCAGGACACATTCACCTCCATTTGAACTTCCTGGGAAATGTGCCTATGCCCACACTCCCTGCATCATCCGCATCATCCACTGTTGTCTGCAGGGCTCAGCAGCAGCCACATCTTTCAGAGTTGCCACCTGGTTCCCGGAGTGGGCTTCCTCTCTTTGTAAATCCTGTTGCCTGCCAACTGTGTAAAAGGAAACACAGAATCAAATTACACTGATATTTTAATAAACCCTTCAAAGGCCTTCCTACCACCTGCTAACAAGTTTTCACCCTTCCTGTGCCCAGTCCCATTCAATGGGGTGGAGCTCTGTTTACATGTTTTGGTCATTGCTAGGCCATATCGCTGGGAAAGAAACACTGGACTCATGGTACAAAGGGTTCTCTTAAACCACAGCACACAGTGTAAAGGGAGCCAGATAACACCCGTGTCAGACCTAATGAAAGAAGAATATCAGACCCATTAAAAGGCTGAGGTCCAATCACCCTTCAGTGATTTCCCTTCTCATCAGCAAAAATGCTCATTAATTCTAATATCTTTCCTTTCAGGCATGAACTACAAGATCTGAACAAAAATTTCACTTATAATGAATACACTTTGTCAAGAGTAGAATTATGGTAATTCAACTGGTAATAATAATAATAAACCCTATCTAGAGAACAAGAGGTCTCTACATTCTCTCAGCAGGCAAGAGATCAGCAAGCCCTCTGTCTGTGAAGGTTTTGTGATGCTGCAGAAAATCTGCATTGTTACTATGGCTAATAATTTATGAGGTTTGTCTTCTAACCCTCACACCAGAATACACATGCCCACGGGCATGTATCTGTCATTGGCTTCATCTGGAGGTAAAGATTTGGGTCCTTCTTTTGATGTTCCTCAAGAGCCAATTCATGAGCCTTTCTGAAAATCCCTTTTCTGATAAGTTTATGGACACTTGAGCAAGAAGCTAGATACTGCTGCAGAGACACCTTGATACCCAGAGCTTCCAAGCCTGTATCCTCCTCAAGAAAGAGATAATAAACACTCCATGAGTTAGGAACTGCCTTAAAAAAAGGTGTTTTTGTTTGACTTAACATGTGGATTTCCCATCAGAGAAAATTCTGGAGCTCAGCAAATAAATATAACAAATAAAATATCCAACAAGTAAGAGATGGAGTAGTTTCTGTCCAACCATACACAGGTGCTTCCCTGGACTTAAAAAGCAAATCTGCCGGTAAAGCTGAGCCCACAACCACACTTTGGGAAGGGGAAAATGTCATGAACTTCCCAGTTAAGTTCTGGGGTTCTTTATATCTAATAGTAGATCAAACTCAAGAAAAATTCCAGTATGGAGAGAGGACCTCCCAATGTCACACTTTAGCTGAGGACCTATTGGCAGTTGTTTGATGGCTGCCAAGGAGAGGAGAAGCACAATCATTTTATTTGTGGCAATGAACTCTGGTAAGTCACCCACGCCCTAGTGAATGAACCTACACTTATGCACACATGGCCAGCACTAACTGGATTGAGAAACACAGGAAATATGGAATGCAGAGGGAGATAATGTGGAGGTGACTGGTGAGGGACTGGAGGAAGTAAATGGGTGTAGATATGATCAAAATACATTATATATATATATATATAAATGAAATTTTCAAAGAAGGGAAACAATAATAAAAGTACTAAACATAAAAGAATAGGTCACTACTTTTTAGCTACTGTATTTGGTCTTTAATTGCCGAAGGTAGTTCTTAATTCATGAGTGACTATTCCCATTTTACAGATAAGCAATACCACTCAGAGTGTTAAAATAGCAAACATCTGAAACCAAATCCCACATCTGTGGAGCACGCTGCCCAGATCTTGAAGGTCTCCTTTCCGATGGCAAAGCCCCATGCCTCTTAATGTGCTCACAACTGGAGTGGCCGTGAATCAAGTGAGTAATTAGAATTGTTATGTCTATTGTAATATTGAGTTAGACAAAGGATTTGGTTTCAATAGATCAAAGAGAAAAGAAATTAGAGAATGAGCCTGTGGGGAAATCGGATGTGGAGAGTTGCCAGGAAAGAGGCCAGCCAAAAAGGGGATTGAGCACAATTGCTCATCAAACAGGCAAAGGACATGACATGCAATTCACAAGTGAGGACACATAATTAGAAGACAAATGGGGAAAGCATTTTATTTCTCTAGATATCAAAGAAAGGCAGATTAAAACAATACTTTCGTGCCTTTTAAAATGACAAAGGAAGGAATGGCAATGTTGCCAATGGTGCTGTGAAAATCCAATATACAAGTGCACTATGGGAGAAGTGTGATTTGAGACCCTCGTGGAAGCAGATTTATCTGTAAGTGTCCATGAAGATGTGTGTGTGTCCTTCACTTCAGAGAAAGCACCAGTAAGAGAAAAAAATAAGTCTTCCTATACATAACCATGAAAACCATGAGGGTTTTCAGAATACCAGTTCATTAAGTGCTATGAGTGTGGCAATGCAGGAGCCACGGACAATGGTAATGGGGCATTACCTAGGAAAGTGTTACAGAGAGGATCTCAGACCCTTTACCCACAGGGTTGGACCAATGAAGTAGGCTTGTTTCGAGTCTCCAAGACTGTCTTTCCCAATCTAGGCTCTACTCTGTCACTGGAGGGATCTCATATGCACCTTTGTGATGTTGTTCCAATTTACAGACAAATGTGTGTGTTCTGTGAGTTTTCCTCCACTTTTCTCCCCAACATCATCTCTTGAGTGACCCCTCCCACTTGTCTCAACTGCATGAAATAAATCAACATGCCTTTCTTTCTTTCTTTCTTTTGTTTAACATCCATATCTCAGTGACTTTGCTACCCAGAAATTCGTCATCATCTCACTGGGTAAAAGTCTCCTCGGCCTTAACTCAGTTAAAGCTCTCACTTGGACTTTGTCCATTTATCTCCAGTCTGAGTGGAACTTTAGCTATCAGTGTCAATTGGATACTGTTGGAGAGGTGTCAGTTTGCCTGGAAGACTGGGTGAAATGATTGTCTGTCTATCAAGATTTTCTCAATTGTCTATGTTCCAATTCCCAGATAAAATCAACCATGCTTTTCTTAGGAACATCAATGAAGCCCATATAGATATTTATTGTGTCTCAAGTTATTTTTATTCCATGCACTAAAGTCATTGAAGTTATAGGTAGATCATGATAGCCAATCATATCATCTTCTTATCACCAGCATTATTTAATGTTTTTATTATATATTTTGCATTCAATATCTGTATCTCAATAAAAGTTGACATCTCTCTATGTTGTTATTTCTCTCATTGCAACAGAAGAAACAGATTTAAAGAAGTATCTTGATCAAGGTATAGAGTTAGTGATCTGGTTTGCTTCTGTGTTGCTGTGATAAAAACCACTGGCCAATTTGGGAGGAAGGGGTTTACTGGTGGTCACTATGGCCCTGGCATCTCCAATACACTGAAATGTCGACAGAAACTGAGGGTACACCTTCATCAGCAACATTTCTTGGCCTCTTTCCTGACCCTAACACACATTGGCAGGCCTTAGACACTAACCCCCAACACCTTCAATCCTGGAGCTTTCTTGCCATCAAGACCAGTACCACATGTGAAGAGGCTTACACATTAGGAAGCCCAGCTGCCGGGTTGAACTGCAGCCTTGACTCTGACTAGCCTGCGTGCTGACCCCAATGAAATACTTCCATGATTTTACCTTAGGGATGCTGGTCTCTTAATAATCACTACTGGTTCTTCAGCCCCAGCTGTCCCAGTAGAGAAACGGTTTCCTTCCCACAGACTCTTGACCAAATACATCACACAGACCCCACAGACAGAGCTTTTGCTTCCCTCTGGAACATCACAAGCCTGGCCTCCGTCATCCAAGTTTCTCTCCACATCATTATTACAAGCTCTACAGCCACAACTCACTAAGCTCAATGGCTTTTCCCTCCCAGTATTCCAAATTCTTGTACAATCCTCTTCTCCAATACGACCAGGTTAATCGCAGCAATACCACATGCTCCTGGCACCAATTTCTGTACTAGTATGCTTCTCTGTTGCTGTGAAAAACACTATGTGAAACCAGCTTGATGGGAGGAAGAAGGTCATTTCATCTTACACTTCCAAGTGACAGTCCTCCCTACAGGAAGCCAAAGCAATAACTTAGAGGGAGGAACTTGCAGGCAGGAACAGAAGCAGAGTCCATGGAAGAACACTAGTTCCTAGCTTGCTTCCCATGGAGTGCACAATTCACTTTCTTTTACAACCCATGACCACCTACCTAGGGAGTGACACCACCCACAGTGGGCTGGGCTCTAACACACCAATCATTAGTCAAGAAAATGCCCCAAAGGCATGTTGTAGGATAATCCAAGGGAGGCAGGTCCTCAGTTGAGGTTCCTGCTTCCTAGAAAACTCAAGTTTGTATCAAGCTGATGGAACTAACTAGCACAGTAAGGAAAGGGGTTAAGAGAGTTAAGGCCTGGGTTTTCTTCCAGTCCAGAATGTGAAACTTGGGAAAATTTGACAATAAAAGGTTACTGAACATGCACACACCAAAAAATAAAAAAGTAAAAATAAAACATAAGAAGAAAAACCAAAGGAGAACAAAAGCTAGCTTCCTCTCAGAGGAAAGATGCACAGACCTTTAATTCCATGTTTAAAGAAAATAAAACTCCAGAATGAGAGCATCTTAATAATAAGTCACAGAATAAATTTCAGAGATGACTCTCTATGCAAGCATTCTACCTTACCAAAAAAATATTCTTAGTAGTGATAGAAAGGACAGATGTGGTGGCACACATCCTTTAATCCCAGCACTTAGGAGGCAGAGGCAGGCAGATCTCTGTGAGTTGAAAGCCAGACTGATCTACATAGTGGGTACCAGGACAGCCAGACTGCATAGTGAGACCCTGTCTCAGAAACAACAAACTGACGGAAAGGCAGGAGAAAATAGAGAGAAGAAACAAGAAGGAAAAGGAAAAAGAGAGAGGGAGAGAGAGAGATCACATTATTTTTACAACAGAAGAGGCAAATTAAAAGTCAAATAATCCCACTCATTGATTTTCTTAAGAACCTCTTTCTGAAAATTTGCCTTTCAGAAATTGCTGTGACTTAATTTCACTGGAGAAATTGGAAAAATTATAGCATCTCTAAAATAAATGGTATGTCAAGAGGTGGCAAATCTTTGAGAAAGTATATAAGCCTAGAAAAGGGACTCAATAAATGTTTGTAGGGAGGTCATTAAATGAAAGTGTCTTATTTGTTGAGATCCCATTTCCAGTAGACATTTTTCATGACCTGACAAAATTAAGAACACCTCTTCTCTGGGGGGCAAGTCCACATTTCAGTTAATTTCCTGTTTCAGTGAAATAAAAAGTGCAAGTCAGCAAGCAATAGAGGAACCACACTGATTCCTTCCATTTTTATTCCTGGTCAGACGTAGACCCAAGCTGTACAGGGCTGGCCCAGGCTACTCTTGGCCTCTGCCTAAAGGTGAGTGAAGAAGAGGGGATCCCTTAGTGGCCTGAGAGGTTCAAGGTTGGTAATCAAAGGATGTTCCATTCAGACGAGGACTTAGCTTATGGCTGAATTGAGCCTATCCCTGACAATGCCTTAAAGGAAGTTCTTGCTGTCTGTGTTGTTTAAATGAAGAATGGGTACACTATGACATCAACTCTTACTTGGGCCCTCAAAGAGTTGGAATTCTTTATAAGTAAATGGAGGCCAATCTGGGTGATGCAGAACAAATCTATCTCAGAAGAGAAGAAAAAAAAGTTACAACAAATCGAGCATCATTGTTTTCAGTTTGGTTTTAAAGCATAACTTTTAAACAAGGAAACAAGAAATTTAGCATTTTTTATAATCTCCCTTGTGGTCAGCATTATGGAAGACAGCATTTAGCTCTGGGAAGGGACACAGCTCGGCATTACTGTTTAGGGCAGGGGTGTGACTCAGTGGTCAAGCAATTGCCTTGCCCCTATGAGGATCTGGATTCTATCATCTGCACCACAAAGCAAAACAATAATAAAGGAATTGTAAATTAGAAACTACAGGTAATGCATTTCAACCTCATTTGCTTCCATGAATAGGAGAATCTTGCTCTGCAGGGCTGTCATAGGTCTCCGTGCATACACAGTTTTTTTTTTTTTTCCTCAAGTAAAAGGAAAAGTTAGGAAGGCTGAAGCATAAGGGGATAGGTTAGAGCAAAGGTAGGTGGGCCTATGTAGCATGAGTACCCTGTTAGGAGCTGACCACACACATCTTAGGAGTCTAAGGGAACAAATGACCTTGTCTCGCTGACTTCCCCCTCCCAACAGCTTAGCCAACTCTTCCTTTGCCTACTTTTGTAAGTCAAGAAGAAAAATGGCATTCCCTAACTAAGAGTTTCCTCATCCCTCATCAGAATCGAACCTTCCTTGATGTAGCTACACATAAGCTTCCCCGCTAAAGCACTGCATTCAAAAGCAGCTATAAGTAAAAAGAATTTGCTCTCATCATAAATAAAAGATTGTATATGTGAACTTATTTGCAGTAAAATCTTACAATAAAAATATAATTTATACCCTAGTTTCTTCTGTGTATTTTATGTAATATCCTAGTAAAATATTTCCATTTTACAGCATGTACCTATTAAAACCATTCCTTATAAAACTGTCGGCGTCAAATAAAATACAAAAACTTGGAAGAAAAAGCACAGAGGAAGAGAATATATCAAGAAGGGGTGATGGAAGGCAGCGGAAAGATGCTTGTGAAAACAGTGATAAAGAGGCAGGAGAAAGTGCTGGTAACTAGTAAGGATGTTTTAAGGTGAGAAATACTTAAATCCTTCTCATGATGTCATTCTCTTCTCTATGCTAATAGAGAATGCCATCATAATAAAATTCAGAGACAGAACCCTTCTGGTGAGATAGAATGACTTTACAAAATAAGTCAATTAAAAAAAAACAGAATCCTGGAAATTGTTATGCCCAAATCCGCGAAGTCCCTGCAAAAGCCAACAAGGAGACTGAGTCCCGTATGTAAAAGTAAAGCGCCTTTATTTTAATCAAGTTTGCAAATTCATTCTCTTGGCATGTCCAACGTGTTGGAATAACCGGAGAGCCTCAAGCTCAGTTAGAATTGGGTTTTTATAGTAGTAAAGGTGGGGGTGAGGGGTTTTTGAGGTTTAAAGACTCTTGATTGGCTGACATTTGTCTAGGGGTGTCCTGGAGACTGTGCTGGCAGGTGATCCCATCTATAGCAGTTGGAATGTTAGGCATTTCCTTTGAATGGTCTGTTTTTGAGTGGTGGTCAGGTAATCTTAGCTTGTGGTTCTTTCTGCAACCAGGTATCACCTCAGGGTAAACTACTGAGACTCAGGCCTCTTATTAAATTTATCAATGGCCGAGTTCTATTCTGGCAGGTGATAATGGTTGAAAATAAAGAACTTCCTATGGGTGACCTGTCCATACTTAGCTTATCATGGCTGGCCCCCACAGAAATGGACATTATTGTCAGAGAAGATGCTGGCTAACAGTTGACAGATGTAGAGATAGCACTCCATCCTGTAGGTGGGTTGCAGGCTCCAGTTTACAGGCTTCCTAGGACTTTTAAAACAGAGAATTGGAGAATTCATTCTTGGCCACAGTGATAAGTGCTATTTAAATGGTTGTTAAAAACTACAGATATAACCTATTGTACAGCTATTAACATTATCTCTCTTTCTCATGGGGCTTGGCCGGGCATGTTTGTGACCACTTGAGAGTAAGTTACAAATTGTGATCCTCATTTACTCCTAAAACTTCAGGATGTATGTTTGTGTTCCTCTCTTATGTAATTAAAATGAAACTAACAAAATCAGGAAAATGATATTTAAATATTTAGTATTACCTAATATAGTTTTCATTCAAATGTTACTGTCTGTCCCAATGTCCCTCTTTATAGATATGAGAGAGAGAGAGAACAAGCACACATCGGTTGAAAATTCTCATCCTGCCCATGTTTACACATTGCGTTCCTTTGTCATACCTGGTTTCTGTCCTTTCATCTGGAACATTCCTTTAGTCTGTTTATTTTGAGTGTCACACTTTGGAAGAGTCTAAGTCAATTATTCTGCAGATTGAAGACGTGGTCTAGACTGGCGTTTCCTCACAGCTGTACCCACATCTTTCAGTCTCTGAAGCCACAGGGTGGTGTGTCTTTTTCTGCAAGCCATGCTAGGCAGCAGACATACCATTTTAATTCTCAAGTGGAGATAGTTTAACATCCAGTATAAAGCCTGATGCTCATCGAATTTCATCCAGTATTTTCAACATCTGCAGATGCATCTTGCCAAATTCTTCATTCCTTTGATAGTTGTTTACAAAGAAGGGTTACCATGCTCCCTTGAAATGGCATATGAATATCCCCGCAGAATTGAGGGATTCATATTGTACTTGGACAATCAAGTGGTACTCACTTTGACCACATTGTATAAAAAATAAAGATCAGAAAACTATCCTACTTCTCAGGAGTTTATAGGACACAAAGCAGCTTCTGTGCACCGGTCATCCTCATTGGGAGGTGAGGTCTCGTTGCCCTCCAAATGTCCTGGCTATTTTTCTCCAAAGTGCTTGTTCTGGTTTTGTGGGAAGTACCTGAGGATTATGTAAGCACCAAATTTATTTATTTTTTTTCTCTTTTGTTAGCACATAACAAAAACAATGCACAAACTAAAGTGTGTCAAGCTTACTGTAGTTGGTCTTTGATGTCTGGTTCCTGGGTCATGTTCCTCTCTTGTTTTTTTTTTTTTTGCTACAACTGCATATTTAGCCACATTGTCTTACAAGGTAATTCCTTTAGGCAAATTGAAACTTTGTGGAATAATCATGGAGAAGCTTGAGAAAACTATCCACACCTTCTCTGTCTCCTCTTCAGAAGTCTAGTGTCTCATCAACAAAGCTCTCATTTTGTCCCTCTTGACATGACATTTCTGAGGAAGTGAAGAAAAAACTGGAAGTCAGTCCCATTGGCTAGGCTTTATGGTCTTCGAGACTCAAAATTTGTGAGTGCCACACAGAATGGGCCCAAAAGGCCAATCTTCAGATGGATCAGACATGGGAAATTTCATCTCCCTGGTGATAGACAAGATATGAGACCTAAGTAAGTCATCTTAGCTCTCTGAGATTTACCATCCTTATCAGAAACTGCAAACAAAACCACTTACATTACTTTTCTCACCAAATTATTGGAAAATTCACTGTCAAAAGTGTCCCCAGAGCTGGAGATGTAGCTCAGCGGTATAGCAGAGTGACATGGAGAGATGGCATCTGTGAACTGAGAAACTCCCAGCTCCAGACACCGTCAGACACCCCCCACCC
>LOJH01036302.1:0-12192 GCA_001685095.1 Ellobius talpinus | reverse complement strand
CACACACACACACACACACACACACACACACACACACACACACAAACTGGCTTCCAGGAAACAAGGGCGCGTCCTCCACAGAGGGAGCTCGGGTTGCTCAGCTCCCTGGTGAGTTTCATTTGGCCCCTACATCCATCTGCCTTACACACAGTAGGTGCTCTATAAATGTTTGCCTAATGCCAAGATCCGTAGACTGACCTCCCAGAGAGGAAAACAGATTTATTTGAGGGAAATTCCAAGTGTGTAAAGCAAAGTCATTCAGAGCAAACAGCATTCCGATTATCCCAAGCCTCCTTCAGATTGAAAGGATCCGAGTATTTGTGGGTGTGTCTGGACATAGTGTGTGTGGGAATGTGGGTGGGTGGTCTGGACTGGTGGGTAATAAGTGACAAGAGGGCCCTTGAAAATATAAAGGGCTCCATAACTACTGTAAAAATAAAGCTGGGAACAGCATGCTCAGACCTCCAGCCATGTGGTGACCAAATCTGACCCTGACAGAGATGAATAATACGGTGGGGATGGATTCAAGAATTATTAGTCAATGTTTTTGGCCCCTGTGGGCATCTCTCTCGCTCCTTATTTCAAGATATTATAAAGAATTACTGGGTGGGTTTTTGGCCAGGCAAATGATTACAGCAGACTGTAGAATTCCAAGTTCTTTCTAGACTCTCCTATATTAATACATTTTATTTTTTCTTTTAATGGAATGTTTTATCTGGTTTCCCTTTTAGACACAGGATATGGTTTCTGATTCTCCTCTGGTAACTTTCTCCCTCTTTTGGAAAAGATCTCAAGTCTTCCGCATAGGTAGATGAACATCCTGAGTCCTTCAGCCCTGAAGAAACAGAACAGGAAAACCCAGGCAGCATACAGCTAAAAAACCTGGTATGAACCTGAGCACAGGATGCTATTTTTTGCAGCTGTCCCAGTATACAAATATGCATTGTCAGAATGTATATTGTGCAATGATGAAGGGAAACAGGGAAAAGACATATTTATGGAGCAGAGGGAAATTCTATACTACCCATCCCACAGCTGTAGATATATGTGTCTGCCAGCACAGTCTAGCTAGCTCCCTGATATTGAATTTGATTCTTTTATTAGAGAAGTAGATCATGACACGTAATCTTGCAATTACTTTGGGTACATCTTAGATGATGGAGATTGCATGCTGTGGGATTAAGTATTAAGTATCATGAAACCAAGACTTTCCTTGAGAGAGCTTCAATCGTGACCTAAACCCTGAATCTCTATTTCCTTTATCCATTCTTTTGAGGTTTATCTCACTTTCCTCCAACAAATCAGTCTAATTCTTGATTCCATAAACTCTCTCTCTCATAATTGCTTTGCACATCTGTATGCATTTTTGTTGATTTCATATATTTTATTTCCTTCCCATTAGACCTTAATCTCCTTGAAGATAGGAATAATGGTACTTGTTATTCTGCATCCTCCGAGTGCCTGGTATTGTTCTGTGACTCCTGTGTGTAGTCAATAAATAGTTTGTATCTCTCTCTGAGGAGGTATTGTCATGTGAGGTTAGATTGTAGGACTGATGTCTTCTTCCAGCTTTTTTCCAGTCAGTGAAGTTGAAGAACTGTTCAGGTCAGACATGGGATAAAACAATTAGGGACAAAATATGCTTCTAAAGCCATATAGAATTCTTCAAAGTCAAGAGTAAATTACTTATGGATTTTCCATGATGTTTTGTAGGTAGCAAAGATGGCATTTAAATTATAGGCTTATGATTGCCAGTCATTACTCATCTTTTAATTAAATATGAACTTCCTACTTAGATGCTAAGTTCCTTAGGAATTTTGTTGGATTTTTTTGGTCTCATCTCTATGACAACAAGGTTCACCTGGGCAAGCAACTCAATAAAACTGACCTTTTTCTGAACAAGGGTCATTATCTTCTGGTACTATTAAAGAAATCTCATAACTCTGAGTTCCAATCTTTAGAAAATACAGAATTACCTTAGCTCATTATTTCATAATTCTCTCCAGTGAGGTTTACTGAACTGCAGAACTGCAGTCTGATTCATGTTCCAGCCCCTTCCCCCTCCTCCCCCCACTCTAATATTTGACTAGACAAGGATGCAGTGCATGTCTGCGGTGTTCCTTCTCTTCTGCACAGGGCTGAATACTGGATGTCATGCTTTACTCAGCATCCCGTTGGCACTTTACTCAGCATCCCGTTGGCACTTTACTCAGCATCCTGTTGGCATGCCACTCCTTACTCTTCTCCCATTTCTTCATCGATCCCATCCTCTCCCGAGTCCACCTTCATTCGATTCATCTGGAAAGGACTATTGAATAACAAAACAAATTTCCAGTCAGTGCACAGAGATATGTTTTGGACAGATGTGCTCCTCTGCTTATCGTTCAGAATACAGTGACTTTGTCTTAAAGCTCCAAATAGCAGTATCCCATACATTAACCTGGCCGAAAATAATGGTTGTTTCATAAGGAATTCAGGGAGAAATAAAATACCATCTAACACATGAAATATATGTGGAACAAAATAGTGGGCTCCTGAGCAAACCAAGCATTGTTGAGAAGCCTTTATCTGGATGCTTTCATGGCTCACTCTAGCAAGTGAAGAGCTAAGCTTGAAGGGCATGGAGGATGCTCACATAGGGAAGATAATGATTCTCTCTAGGCTAGTGCCGTGGACGATTGGAGTTGGTAAGAGAACTGCTGACGCCTCTTTTAGCTCTAGAGATTGAGAGATAGAGTAGAGACAACAAAGATGAAGGACTGGAGAGAAAGATGGGGTAAAAGGAGAAGAGAGGCAGGTAGGAGAGAATTTCCTATCAGTACAAATCAGATATTTCTTCCCCACATTTGCTATTAGGTAAACAATAAATTTCAGGAAGACACTGTCTGGGACTTAGAAGGAGTCTGCCTTAAACAATTAGATTTAAGGTCAGGTCACAGTTGGACCAACCAAAAAAATGCAGTGAGCTCAGATAGAGGCCTCTTGGAAGAGTCTTTTCCTGAGCCACTGCAGATTGCTCTGGAACATCTGTGTACTTGACTCTCATGTGTGTAGATTGTAGAAAGAGCTGAAAGTCTGATTAGGAAATGTGACGGGTCACTGTTTTGGGAGGCAAAATGGTTCTGTAGCAAGATGTAAGACATCCCAATTCAACCAGTGCCTGGTGGCAGTCACTGCCAGACCTCAGAGGGGTCTCTACCATCAGTAGGAGCAGGGGCAAAGCAGTCACAGCCAAGGGTCCTTACAGAGCCCTGGCAAACGAAGTTGAATCCAACTAAACAAAAAGTTACACTGATCACTCACTCACACCAGCTGGTGGATAGGGAAGCAGCACCTGTGTTGACAGAGTAATTCCCTAAGTCAGAGGGAGGAGGCCTTGCTTCTAAGAACCCTGCCTGCTCTTTCACATACCTCAAGATTATATAAGTCCGAATCTTCCTCCTGCACCTCCTGTTCCTCTTACTCCTCCTACTCCTCCTACTGCTCCTCCTCTTCCTCCTCCTCCCCTTCCATTCATACATCACTGTCTTTGAACAAATGGAAAGGTTTTCAAGAAATCTGGGAGGTTTTAGAATACAGTATTTAATAATTCTTCAATACAGGATTTTTAAAGTTCTAGTAGATTTTTAGGAAAACTTTCCACCTATCTACTGAGGATCCAGATTGGTTACCGATGAATGTTAGCCTTTATATTTCTTTGCTTTTCTCATTTGCAGCGTGGGAGTTAAATTTTATGATTCCCACTGCACTGGTGATAGCTGATCACTTTGTCTTTCCTAAGATGTTTTCGACAGATGATTCCAACAGGCCCAATTTTGTAAGTTGAAGACCTTGATTTTACACTTTGGAACAAAGGTTGGTAAACTCCAGCGCATGTGACCCACTGTCTGATTTTATAAATAGTGTTTTGTTGGAGCACAGCCATAATCATTTGTTTCCATGTTATGTATGACTCTATTCTTATGACAATAGTAGAGTGGATGATTGAAACAAAGACATATAGTTTATTAAGTCCAAAGTGTTTATTATCTGGCTTTTCATAGAAAGTAATTGTCATGTCCTGTGTAGAATAATATAGTTTTGTTTAACATCTTGTTCAGTGCGCTGTTTGATGAATGAAGTTACTGTGATCACAAGAGTTAATGAAAAGTCTTAGATAATGCAAAGTCTATAGTGAAGTGTTAAGTTGCCAAGGCATGGAATTCTAAACATTTTGAGAAGTAAGAAGAGGAATTTTACAGAATTGAGTTACTTTTGGACAATTTCATTGTAAATAACAACACCTTGGTTATTATGAAGTAAACGTACTAGTAAACCCAGGGAGAAAATAAGAACAATAAATGAAAATTCCATTCAGACTATGAAATCACCTGGGTTTTTACCACTTTGAGAAAGATCCATTTCAACTGAAGTTTCTGATTCTCCAGACACACATGCAGTCTGCTTTTGGAGACATCCATATGTTCTCATTAGATAATAGACAACTGAATCCCCAAAGACGGTCCTTAGACAATCTTGCTCAAGTGGGGATTTGAAAATTAACCTTTAAGAAATTGATTACTATAATTCAAAATGTAATTCCAATTTAAAGGACTGTCATCCTGATATATCCTAGCAGCCTGAGATCCAAAGATGAGTAATGTAAGTGCCTCTTCCCAGTGTCTTGGATAAACACTGAGGACAGAGCACAGAGAAATGACTGTGTTCTTATTCTTAGCAGCATCTTCTCTATCTACCCATATTTTATTCCCTCATTTTTACTTCTTGCAGTTAGGAATTGGCCCTTCATCTCCACTGAACTAGAAAGGGTTCTCAGCCCTTACCTTATTTCTCTCTTCTCTTGACTTCCATAATGCCTTTCTCTCACAATTCTCTCATCTTGTTTCCTCTCCTAAGCCTCTCGTTTTCTGTCATTCACCCTCAATTTGAGCTAACTGTCTGTCCCTCAGTGATCCAGTCTTTATTCTCACTTTATCTTCTACATACGTTATTCTTAGTGAATGAGAGCACTGGATATTCTTTCGGAGGACCTGGGGTTGATCCCAGCACCCATGTGGCAGTTTACAATCATGTGTAATTCCAGCTCCAGGGGATCTGATCCCCCCTTTTTTGTCCTTTGCATGCACCCAGACACGCACATGCTTCACAGATTTACATTCAGGCAAAACACCCATACACACACAAAAAAACAAAAACAAAAAAACCTAAATAATAAATAAATAAAACAAAAGGAAAGTCCTAAGATAAAATTATAGTCTTACCCCTAAATATAATGCTGTCTTGGCACTGCCATTTCATCTGTTCCTTTGCCCTACTTGGAATCACTTTCCCCTTAGTTCAACAAGAATCTACTCAATCTATGATTCAGTTCAAGCAATACTTTCCCTTTAACCAGACAAGGAAGTGGAAAAGGAATGCAAAGGGAGGACCGCCTTCTTACTTTTTTCTCTGCACATCAATGGGATAAGACTATGCCCAAGTGTCCTGCTACTTTTAGGCAAGGCTCAGGCTGACTGCAGTTTGGTGAGAAATTTTCAAGTTCTCTTACCCATCCAGGATTATCTAACTAGCTCCGTTTTCATTACTGTAGATCAAATGAGCGTTGTTTTTGTTGTTGTTGTTGTTTGTTGTTGTTGTTTTTCAGTAATTTGGTCCTAGTGCTTTCCATGAAAACTCTAGGGAAAGTGGCATGATGACCACAGCTTTAACTGTTTTCCTAGGAACAGTGTGCTGCATTATCAGCCCATGGAAAAGAGGAAGAGTGGGCCGAGAGAGTGTTGACTCTGGAGTCAGAGTCCCCAAGTCTTCCTTCTGCACAGCTACCTGATCTGTGATTCTGGACAAGTGTCTTAGCTTTCCAGGATTTCTTCTGTTTTCTCGCCTATGAAGTAGATGTGATAATACAAGGATCCTCTAAATAAGACTGTGGTGAAGGTACCTATTCCATAAGCATGTATACACAAACACATGTTACATCAAACAGTGCCTCTCCTTTACTAAGTGCTACTCATTACCATTTTCCGCATGTTGGTTAACTAATGAGAAGAAAAAGACTCAGTAGCCATTAGAGGATCATGTTCAACCAGGGAGTAAAGTAGTTTCCCTCTTTACACCAGTAAAAACAAACAACAAACTCTCAACTCTCTAATTAAGCTGTACACTGAATAATAAGCTTATATATATTGTGTTTGTTTAGCTCTTTACATGAGGCAAATAACTCACTTGCTGTTATATTAGGTAGCAATAAAAACAAGAAAAGATTGAGCAAGCTTTTGAACATGTAGTTTCTTATTTTATGTGCAAACACTTTGATGAACGTCTCCTTAAAAAATCTAGAGCAAGCAATTATAGGAACTTCAAACACCAGGGAGTCCTGTTAACATGAGTCACGGAGCACCTCAGTGTGCACTATTCCTATGTCATTTGCTTCTCACAACAATGAAATTCTGAGAGGCAGGATGCATAGGTATTATTGGTCTCATTTTATAAAGAAGAAGAGAATTTTTTTAAAAAAGAAAAGCAACACAGATAGTCTGTCCTTTTTGATTTCCTGTTGCATGCACCTTCCAGTAGGTTCATTTAATTTTTAACTTTATTTTACCTGCCAAAAAGCTGTTATTAACTAATGCACACCGAAGAGACTTAATGTAGGGGACTTAAATGCCTTTTCAATAACTAAGCAAATTCAAGAAACTTTGTGATGAATCTTGAGACGCAGCCCAGTTCCTCAGCTAGTGTTGGGAGACTTTGTACCGCATGGGTCTACCTGCTTCTGGCAGTGACTGTAAGCTCTCTACTGAAATCCATTCCTCTTGTTTATGGGACACAGATGGTTTGCATTTCTCAGATTCTTCTCCTGTTAAAGATGCCCACATGACTGGGTTGAGTCATCAAAATGTGAGCTAAAGTGATTCCGTGTCATTTGAAGGCCTAGTCAATGGATAGCTGTAGTATGTTAAACATTTGCTACCAGATAACTGGTATGGTAACGCCCATAATAACCTTGAGAGCTATGTGATGACAGAGAGGTATCATCATGAATCTCTGCTAGAGAATCCCACAAGGTCTTCCCTCCCCACCTGCTAGGGGTGGATATGGTCGGAGTGCATCTTTAACAAGTTTATGCATGCTTTGGAAGCTTGAGCCTTTGTGTGGGATGCTGAGGCAGTTGTGCTCTAAGAGAAGGGACTCTATGGAAGGTATTTGGACTTGGGCCACTGTCATCAGCAGCAATTATGTAGTGGGTTCCTACGAGAGCAAATATCTATAAAAAGCAAGCTCTCTACACCTGTTCTCTTTTGCGCAGTACTGTCTCTTTTCTATGTTGTTGTTACATAGCTGAGGGACCAGGGACAGGATATACCCTGTAGAGATATAGTCTCAGACTCACTGCCTCCAAAAGTGCCCTGACTTTCACAACCAACCCCACAGCCCATTCAGTTATGAATATGTCAGTGGACTGACTCCATTAAAGAGATCAGAGATCCATGATCTGTTTCCCACCAGCTGGGGACCATGAGCCTTGGAGAAAGGGAAGATGGAGTCCTTCTCACACCACAGCATTGGTTCTCTGAAATCCAAGTATAACAGGGTATTCTGTGTTTTATAACTGCTGGGTAGCAGCAGGCTGCTTGTTTGTCTCGGCTGCCCAGAAYCAAAATAATCACACAGAAACTATATTAATTAAAACACTGCTTGGCCCATTAGCTCTAGCTTCTTATTGGCTAACTCTTACATATGAATTTAACCCATCTCCATCAATCTGTGAATCGCCACATGTCTGCGGCTTTCCGGGTTCCCAGTGTCTGTCTCTGGCTGGATACATGCCTTCCCTCTGACTCTGCCTCCCTTCTCCCAGCATTCAGTTTAGTTTTCCCTGCCTACCTAAGTTCTGCTCTGATATAGGTCCAAATCAGTTTCTTTATTCGTTAATGGTAATCACAGCATACAGAGGGGACTCCCATGTCAACTGTGTTTGTCTGTTAAAGGTGGCAACCCTATTTCTAATTCTGCCACTTTCCAGATCCCACACTTTAAAGAAGACTTTGAAAGACTCGAAGAAGGTAAACTGTTTGAAATGATTAGCAATATACGTTGACATTTGAGATCCCCTAGATATTTATTCTTAATTAGATTCCCCATGTAAGTAAGAATATTCATTTCACTCTCTGTGTTTGGCTTATTGCACTTAGTACAATGTCTTCTAGCTTCATCTTTGCAATCACACAAAAACATGAACCCAGAAAACTGAGTGGAGGCTGGGGTGAACTTAGGTGATGAAGAAAGGGAAGATGCTAGTGAAAGATTCAAAAGTTGAAAGGAAGAAATTTTAGTTATCTATTGTATGATACAGTGAAGAAGATTACTAATACCTTGTACATTTAAAACTGCAATGAGTAGATATTAAATGTTCTTAACCACATAAGAAGGGTAAGTATGTGATGTTATCCATAGATAAACTAGATAGGATTAATCGCTCCACAATGGTATGTATTCATATAGTAATTATACATGTATATTTAGTCAGAGCAGATATAAGATAAAATGAGTAGACTCTAATAAAAATATAAAAATGAACAATCATTCTCATTGTTAGTATGTGTTTATAAAAGCTGCTATTTGTATAATGAAATATTCCAGGATTTGTAGAGGTGACCATTTATTGTATACCCTTAACCATCAATAAGAACTGCTATTTATTATAGCTATTGTTTATTGCAATATCCTGTTGTATTCCAGGTATTGTTTTCAAATTTTCTCATAGATTGTTTTACTTCTTTATTTCAGTGATCCCATGAAAGAAGCATTGCATTGTATCAGCTCTGCAAAGAGTTGGGGGTCACTGTCTTGGGTCCTGCCTTTCTGTGGGGCACACCAGCATCACACTTAGCTGCTGACTCCAGGGCTGGCTCTTAGTCAACACACCATCAGGGCTGCACATTGCAAATAAGGGTTCCTGGTAGATGAGGGCGCTTTCATATTTAACAAGGCCACTTTCTTTAGCTCCTCTCAAGCCCCAGGGAGTTGATTTTCTGTGCACCTGGTAAATCGCCATCCCTTTTGCACCCAGGGCTGATTTTATAGAAACCTAAATACAATTTACTAGCTTTACATGTTAGCACTAAAGGAGAGAGAATAAAAAAAGTCCCCTGTTTGCCTTTTTGCTCAGGCAACCCTTTGGTTTTATAGGCTGGTTTTAGTAAGTAATTATTCTGGTAATGCCAAGGCCTCCTTTATGGGGCTGTAAATGCATCCTGGACAACTCCAAATAACAAGGAGGCTAGCATGCGGCCATGGTGCACTCTAGCTGAGAGCTTGCTCCCCAGCCTAGGCAGGTCTCTCTATGGAAACCTCCTCTGAAATCATGTGACACAGGGGAAAGAGGATCAGATAATTGGGATCTTTATGATGGTTATTACGAAAAATGTTCTGGAAACAATTCAAATACCAATCAGAAACCACATTGTTCAACTAAATCACTTTCAGATGCCATATACGATACAAAATACAATTATTTCCAGTTTAAAAATATAATGTTCTTTAAAAAAACCCTGTATTTTATTTTATTTTTTTTTTATAAAGAAATATGCCTTGGATGGAGTTCAGGCCTCGTCATAGACAATGTACAGACAGGGTTTGCCATGCTCCCTTCTGATTCTGGACCTGTAGAACTCACTGTAATGGATTTAAAAGTCCCTTAAAATGGATGTGACGGCTGTTTTCTTTGTGTATTACAGAAATATACAGAGTCCAGAGGCTCCACGGCTGTACTTTGGGCATGTATGTCATTAAAAGAATGAAAAAAGATGATGGCCAAACGCTGTATTAAAATCCCATTAGAAACGCTGCAAAGAATTTATGGCTCCAATCTCTTTTATCTGACGTCAGGCGTCAGTTTGGTGAAAGAGCTCTCCCCCCCTCTGTCTCTCTGTGTCTCCCTCTCTCCCTCCTTCCTTCTTATTTTCTATTTCCTTCTCTTCTTCCCGCCCTTCTGTTCCTCCCTTTTCCCTCCCTCCCTCCCTCCCTCTCCTTCCTTCCTCCTTTCCTCCCTCTTTCCTTTCCTCAATCCCCCCTCCCCACTTACTTCATCCTCAGGCTCTTTTTGTGCATAGAACATCTGGGAGCTGTCTTTACCAAGGGAAAGGCAAATATTATCAGGTTTCTGTCAATATTTGCTCCTTCTACCAGTCCCCTGCATTAGGCACTTTTGGGAGTGATCACTCATGTCTCTTCCAGATAGACTTCTCCCGAAGCTGAGGATTCATTACTTCTGGGCTTGTTTATCCAAGTCGTCATCACTGCGTTGAGAAGTAGAGGGGTTAACACAACGTGTGACCTGAGGGATGACTCCAATGACTGCAGCTCCCACATGACCTGCCAGACCTGAAGCATGAATTTTAATGGACTCAGCTCCAAGGCTCTAGCCTGAGGTCACCAGCTCTCAGAGCTAATTTTCCACAAACTGACAGGGGGCCTGAAGAAGTGGTTTGTTTTATGGAGAGAGGTATGGATCCTTGTCTTCAGATCTCCAGGTCACGCTGTCATCCTCCATGGATTGGGAGAAAAATACTAAACCATCACAGAGTGTCAAGATACTCAAGGACCAAGGTGGAAAAAATTGGCCCATGAAGAGTTGCTATGAGATCTGATGGAAGAGGCAGTAGTGGTCGGAAGGCTGGGCCTGATTCAGCTTTGGCACAAGTCATGTAAATACAGGGCAAGGGGCCTTATCTCTCTAGGTCTAGTTCACTTATCTGCAGAAGGGGGCCAGCTCTAAAAAAAATCTATGATTCTGTGAGGCCATCCTGGGGGTGCGGTATGGGGAAATAAAAAGGTTACTTTGAATCTGATAACCACAGCTACACAGCAGTATCTAATGGTGAGAAAGGCATAACTTCTTATTTTGAGGAACTCAGAGTCACAGGAAACGTGAGTTCGTGACACCCATGTTTGTGCACCACTGTTTATCAGCCTAAAAGTCACTTGAGGACAATCGTAGTACCACTTGTCTCTGAAACCTTGCCTCTGTGACTACTTGTCCTTGGGGTAAAAGGTGTGAACCTTAGATGCCACTCATATTGAGAAAGATGGAGGAAGAGAAGGAAGATCAGGAGGGGAGAAAGGAGGAGGAATTCCGAGAAGGGGAGGAAGAGGAGGAGAATTCTGAAAGATGGTTTGGAAGCATAGCATATTTTTAAATTGTTTTTATTGTGCTATATATTTTTCTTCACTCCCCTCCCTTCCTCTCCCCTTCCCTTCTACCCTCTCCCGTGATCCCCACACTCCCAATTTACTCAAGAGATCTACTTGTCTTTTTTCTACTTCCCATGTAGATTAGATCCATGTATGTCTCTCTTAGGGTCATCTTTGTTGTCTAGGTTCTCTGGGTTTGTGAATTGTAGGCTGGCTTTGCTTTGCCTTAGGAAACCTAGCATATTGTTATAGAACTCAAGATGATGACCAGCTCTGAGGAGGGTCGCGTGGTCACCATGCAGAATGTGCTCTAGTGCCCCTTCATCATTCAACCATTTACTGAAAGTGTCAGGTGGGCTTTTCTGACTTACCATGCTGGAAAGCTAAGTAAAAGTACTTATGTATCTTGTGGCTTTGCTTCATGCTACACAGAACCTCCAGGCCAATTCAGATAGAGCAAGCTTTCTAAGTCAAGCTTATTTCAAAGATTTAATTCACTAGTAATGTTTGTTCATTTTCATTGTGAACGGGACAATTTTTAACCATACACACACGCACACACACACATTGATATACACATATGTATGGTGCAGTGACTCACACTCAAATAGCCATTCCATTTATTGATACTTAAAATTTGCTCTTTTATCAAATTTCAAGTAAGTAATCGTGAATTTAAAGCATGCTACTTGCCTGTGAACCAGAAGACCTCACTGTGGTTTAATGTGGAATAAACATAATTCTGAGGACATAATTTTCAGTAAATACTACATGGTAATAAAAGATGCATCTGATCTTGTAATTCTCCCTTGTTCTAGACTGTCCTGCATTCTTCACACCAACATGAGAAGAATTTACTGAGTGAAAAGGGACAGATTGACTTAGAAGCTGGCAAGAAAATGCACCAAGACTCAGAAGAAAGACGGCACTCTGGCATGAGTTTAATTTCTTTTTTTTCCATTTTCTTTATTATTATTAAAAATTTCCACCTCCTCCCCT
>LOJH01036301.1:0-15549 GCA_001685095.1 Ellobius talpinus | reverse complement strand
TGAGGACCCTAAGAGAGACAAACATGGATCTAATCTACATGGGAAGTAGAAAAATATCTCCTGTGGTGTAGGAGGTCCGGCCGGGACGCAGCCCGCCACTCCTCCTACTGCACTCCTGAGTAAATTGGGAGCATGTGGATCATGGGAGAGGGTTGAAGGGGAGGGGAGAAGAAGGGAAAGGAACAGAGAAAATGTATAGCTCAATAAAATCAATAAAAAATTTTTAAAAAAGGTTATTTTCCCCCTTTGATGGTTTCATTGAGAATCTTGGATTTATTCTCAGTTTGTAGATCAATTCGATTGTCTAGTGCTGTTTCCATTCAGATGGGGCAAGGCACCTCTTTTGTTCAAAGTTCCATCTGGAAGGTACAAGGAGACCATCATGATGTGGAATTCCTCTCTGTATGCTGTGAATATGTTTTTATTACCATTGGTTAATAAATAGGCTGTTTCAATCAATGCTTTAGCAGAGTAAAGCCAGGAGGGGGGAGGGTCAGAGTCAAAGAGACACCTTGTAGCTGCTGAAGAAGAAAGATGCCCAGAACTTTTACCAGTAGGCCACAGCCTTGTAGTGATAAATAGATTAATAGAAATGGGTTAATTCAAGATGTAAGAGCTAAGCTTGAAATACACCTGAGCCATTGGTCAAGCAGTGCTTTAATTAATATAGTTTCTGTGTGATTATTTGGGTCTGGGCAGCCGGGAAATGAAAGAGCAGCCTTCATTTACACCATCAGGCACATCCTGCCCTTGTTTCGGATGAAATACCAAAGCATGGAGAAGAAAGCATCAGTTATTTGTGGTGGACCCTGCATTAGAGCTCCTGTTCTCTGATTCTTGATGCCTGCCTACTCCAGAGTACTTCCTCCATGCCATAAGCCCTTTGCTGGTTAACCTTTGATTTTAGCAACATTAGAGCATTCGATTTCATATTCCATTTTCATAAAAAATGGGAGTCAGTGTTCATTTTAATTCATTTCTGTTCTCAGTTGAAGAAACCATGCAGAGATATTTAGATAGTCTGCTCTTCTTCCAATAAGGGAGGCAAATGGAAAAACTGAACATTTGAATGCCTACTCACTATCTGCCAGACACTTGGATACTTCACACCCTGCAATTCTCACAACAACTCTTTGATGTAGC
This sequence comes from Ellobius talpinus, assembly GCA_001685095.1. NCBI lineage: Eukaryota > Metazoa > Chordata > Mammalia > Rodentia > Cricetidae > Ellobius > Ellobius talpinus. The sequence goes on along the minus strand of LOJH01036301.1, from coordinate 14,406 downwards.
TATTATAATCTCCAAGGCACAGATGGGAGCATGGGGAGAGATGCACAGGGAATTTAAAGAACTTGCTTAAGCGATTTCCTAGATTCTAAATGGAAGAATGAAGACTGAAGCCAAAGTGTCTGACACCAAGGTCCATGCCCTGCCCACTGCACCTCACAGATTCCAATTCCCCATGAAGAGGTGATTTGACTATCATCTGGTTAGAAGTACTTCTGCTTCGTTTCTTGTTATGGTAGAACCCAAGTGTTTGCCTTCACCTTCTTCAGTTCCTAAGATAGAGAATTGTCTTCAGCTGAACCTTATAAACTCTTGCCTGGAACTCAGTAAGAAATAGGAGAAAGGTGTGCTTAAGCATAAATTCAAACCAATTCAACCAACATTTTATTTATTTTTTTGTTTGTTTTTTTGAGACAGGGTTTCTCTCTGTAGCTTTGGAGCCTGTCCCGATACTCACTTTATATACCAGGCTGGCCTTGAACTTACAGAGATTCACCTACCTCTGCCTCCCAAGTGCTGGGATTGAAGGCATGTGCCACGGCTGCCCGGCTTAAACCAACATTTTTAATACTTAGGAGCTGTATCATTTTGAGTGAGATCAGTAAATTCATTGTTCTTTAGTTTTTCTCTCTGGAAAATAAAGTTCCTAATAGTGTACCCCCATGGAAATATTGTGACTAAAATGAAATTAGGTATATAAATCACCAAGTACAACACCTAAAATGTTCAGTAGATAATGACAATTATGCTAATTATGCACTTGTCCATGGTTGTGTATGGAACTTTCCTTATCATCCCAATTGCTGTGTCTAGTTGATGCCCATGCATTTTAAACTCCCAGTTTCTATGTTATTACCCTAGGGATACCTTCCCTGATCACCTTTAGCTCTGTTCATTGTTTCCTCAATGTTGTTCTTAAACCTTCTCTTCACCCTTCCAGAACATGTACATGATATCAAGACTAAGTCTTTTATTGTCATAATTAACCCAGAAGGTCTTGAGAGGTAAGGGCTGTCTATGTCTCAGTCGTCATTTTGTTTCCTACACAGCACAGAATAGGTTGGTGGTAACTGAGTATTCACCAGCCGGCATTTGTTACAGAGAGGATCAATAGCATGAAGAGCAATGGAGAAAGTTTTGTCTCAAAACAAACAATCAAACACACAATCCAATACACAAGTAAATAACAGAGCACGAGACAGGAACTATTCAGCTTTGGGGGACAGGAAGTAGACAGAGAGACAGAAAGGCATCCAGAACAAGATTTAGCCCTTAAATACAGATGCCTAATGACATTTTTTTTCCTCCAGCTCTGTCTCCTAAATTTTCCAGAACCTCCTTAAATAGCACCACCAGTTGGGGGCCAGGTCATCAACTCAAGTCTCAGAAGTAGACTTCCCATCTACATTACCACAGGTGCCTTCCTAAACAAGCAGCTGTTTGGCTGGTCCAGGCTTCCAAATTGTGACTCATAAATGTTTGCTCTTGTGGAATTCATTGATGATAATGGTGTCAATGCGAGAGTCAGTCCTGAACCATTCAGCAAGTGTAAAAAGATGAAAATAAATGACTACAGAGGCTTAAACTGTGATGCAACCATGAATAAAGAAAGAAAAAAATACAAGAAACAGGGATTAAGCAGAAGAAAGAGACCAGGAACGCTCACTAGGAAGGTAGCCAACAGGTAGTTCAAGCTGCTGTTGCCTCAAATGTGTGACATTTATAATTTTTACTTTAACAATGAAAAGTTGCGAGGTTTTTAAGAGGTACTTGGGGTTACGGGTGATCTGATTTGTGAAGAATGAATGTAGCTTTTGAGAGAGTGTGTTCGTTGTCCAGAGAATGGATTCACACAGATAGGCCTGGTCTTATCCTTCTGTATCTCAATTTGTTATATATATTCATACCCCTCTCAGAATGGGACACTTGATAGAGCCTAAGCTGATGCTGGTGCCTTGTTCTCAGTTACCTTTTCTTTATAAATTATCCTCACCTATTTTCTTGTAGCCACAGAAAACTTGACACACACAGCCAACACACAAGTACTTTTGTGGTCATGTACATACATGATCATTATATTTATGATGTGAGTGATGAAGAATTCAAGTTGTGCTGTGCTGGTTCCTCCAAGCATGCTCTGACACGGACCTACCCTGACTTATTTCAGTGCTCATGCTGTTAAAAATTTCTGTTTTCTAGGCTCTTCACCATCATATTTTCCGCGTTCCCCCCATTTAAAATGTGATTTTGGTGATAAAAATGGCCACCAGGGATAGAGTGTTGTGTATTGTCTCTAAGTAGAAGGAGATTGTAATGTATGTCACAGAAAATGCTCTTATATGATATTCTTAAACAAGCTTTACCCAGGTATGACACGAGTGTTGCTGTTCATAATTTCAATGTTGATTAGTCAACAACATATATTAACATAGATGACTTTAGACAGAAACACACAAGAAGACTGTATGTTAATCAGGGAAAGAGAATGTCATGATCAGAATCTCATGGGAACTTAATTCTTACTTCCCCTAGAGGTAATAATGTTCTCTAAGTCAGTGTTCTTTGTGAGTGAAGACTCTAACAACCATGAGTAACAGGCATAGATGACACAGATCGCTGCGCTTTCAGAACACACTGTGAGTACCTCAAGCATGCTCATTTGGCTGTCTTATAATTTCTGCACTGAAGGCACCTGCACACACATTATAAATTGCCAAGCTTAGAGACAGAGAAAACAAAATCTCCTTTGAATTCCACATTCAACCCTTCTCTACATCCCATTAGATCTTATATGTGTCCTATGGGATTTAATGATGGCTGAATATTTGCTGGCAAGTTCTGTCTGGAATGAGAACCCAGGCTCCAAGGAGCACCTGAGAACTGCACCTAGGGACAACTTAGAAAGAGGAGCTCTTTGAGGATCACCCATGGAGCTGAGGAAAGTCATCAACACCACTGGGATTCTTCTGGGACACATTTTGTCTTCTACAACTTTTCAGACTGGTTAAGTCAAAGAGTTTTCAAATGATTATCTTCAAACTGCAGGTCTGAGAAAGGGAGTCCTGTTGTTATGTAAACAGTCCACTCCCCTGCCTTCAGCCATTCCTGATGTTCTTGTCCACAGTGCCACGGAATGTTTGGCTTCCTTTATGCTGCATCCCCAAGGGTATTTGTACTTGCATGATTCTTGAGTTTTATTTCTGTCACATCCCAAAGGTTGCATACACCTGAATGATTCTGTCAATGTTTTCTTTCTGTCCTATTACCAAGCTTGTATGCATGGTGCTCCTGGGCATGTGATTCTAGTATTTTGACCCAAACATCCTCAACTGAACCTATTTGTTTTGGATGACAACTGTGGAGGGCTCAGAGCACCCCCATAATAACTCACCAGGTCCACAGACATATCACACTGCCAATGTACACCAAAATGGATATTCACTGCTTAAAGCATGGTTGTTGTTTATTTGATTTTGTGTGTACTTGAAGATATCACTGAGTTATCAAATAAACATTTCATAGCAAAAATATCTATCTACCTTTTATTAAAGTGATGATAGATTTTGCTTCATGCTCCCGTGATAAGCAAGGGTTTTATTACTGAACTCTATCCCCAGCTCACTAGCCTGTTTCATTTTTTTTCTCACTTATATTAGCATTGTCCTCCCTAATCCCAAAATGTTAATAAATGTCTACATTCTCCTGCATCTTAAGTGCTAAGGTATGAGAATGAGGGTATAGTATGAAAAGTAAGGAACACCTTGTTGCTACGTGTCCTCCCATGCTGGTGTCCCTTGACATGCTCTCAGCATCCTGCCTTATCACCTATTGGCCATATGGATGACTTCAGTGGTCCTGCCACCACAATCCTGCTTTCCACTCCTGGGTGTGTTTTACCTCTCTATTCTGATCACCCTTGGCACCCTAAAGAAAAGCTTGGCTTCTCTCTGTGTCTTTCTGTCACAGCGATTCCACAGGGCTGCTGTCTGTATATCTGCAGATTCCCAGCATAGAGTCATTTTTTTTCTTGGCTGCTTCTTAATCATAATAAAGGTCTTTCTTCACCCACAGGCAGATTAATAATCTCTGCTTACAATTTACTAATGTTAAGGAAGGCTTGCTAAATATCCAACACTTCTGGAACATACAACATAGGACTGTCACAGGCATTCTCTTTACATTCTTTTGAACAGATTCCTGAATTACTTGTGGATCTTAGGCCAGTGGTAAGATGCAGGGTTGTTGCTGGGAAACTCTGAGGAAAGTCCCCTTTCTCGTCCCTTGACAACTCCTGCTGCCCTGCTAGTTTATGAAGTTGTTATTCAGGGGAGAAGGTTATCTTGACCTTCATCAGTTCTCTCTCTCTCTCTCTCTCTCTCTCTCTCTCTCTCTCTCTTCTTGTGGCATAAAACTTGTCTTGAAACCTTCAGGGCCTTACTTTGATTTTTAAAATGTCTTTTCTTTCAAAGTAGTATCTCAGCTATAAATTTTGAGAGACTTTAGATATCTAAATGTCACAGAGGTGACACCCCATGCCCTGTATATTATAGCCTAACCTGAGGCATTGTATTCATCCAGTTTGGATGGGAAAAGTCTGATCCCCAAGGGAGAGACTAAGGATATAGAGCACAGTCATTGGTATTTTCACTATTATTCAAATTCCAAAATTCAGGTGCCTTGTTCTTGTAAGGATTTGTTGTCAAGTTTTAGAACATCATACTTCCTATTTGGTTTCCCCTTTCACATTTGTCAACACAGAAGCCAATAAGTATGTGATGATGATTGTTTCCTTAATTCAAGGAAAGAATGGTTTATAGATTTCATGTGCATTTGTGTATATATATCTTGTTCATGTATGCATGTAGCTGAGTGCGTGTGTGTGTATGTGCATGGAGAAGGGTTGATGTTGGTGTCTTCTTCCATTGTTCTCCATCTCATTGTTTGCAATTGGGCCCCCCATCAAAACTGGAGCACACTGATTGGCTAGACTGGCTGACCTGTAGCATGAAGGATGTCCCTGTCTTATCTCCCAGTCCTGGAGTTACAGACCTGTGTGTGCTTCCATGCCTGGCTTTCTGTGGGTACTGAGGAGCTGAACTTAGATGTTCGAGCTTGTGCAGCAATCATTTACTCACTGAGCCCAGCCTAGATGATGGTCAACCTTTTTATGTGAAAGGATAAATTATAGATTTCTAAATATGCAAATGCCCATGGAACTCAACCTACCCTCTGAGCCATTCACCGTTACCCAACCCCATGTAAGGCACAGGAAGTAGATTTAAGGAGAGAAAATACCTGTTTCATTCTGTCCCTTACAGCTTGTCCTCAAATCTGGAGGGAACATTGAATTCTAGCAGAAATTTCCTGTCTCCAATGACATGGAAGTCATCACTTTATTATAATTGTGAGGAGGCTTGGTGAAAAATGACAGCCTGCTTCCTCACCCTGACTCAAGATTTAGACTAAAATGGGCTAATTAATTATTTCTAATGTAATTTTTATCCTCTTTTACATCTGATTGATTGGTGAATTAACCCACTGCACCTCTACTACTGCAAGCAGAAACAAAATCAAATCATTTCCCCTATGGGAACTGATCATCCCGTGCTGTCACCCACACTCCGTCCCTAAGACTCAGAAGAAGAGTTTTTAGAGTTCCACGCAGACTGTTTCTTGTCTGATGTGTGTCTGTGCATTGATCCTATTTTATCTGCACATCTCCTTCACTAGTAGAGACTTGATATTTGAATATAAAGATGCTAATGCAATGTTCTATTACTTCTTGGTCCTTTTGTTACATGCTGTAACTAAACCACACCACACCACACCCAGATTGAATTTTTTTCTTTACGTTTGCTTGCACAGAAAGGCTCCCGAAAGCCTATGCAATAACCAGACAGAGAAGAAATCAGCAGCTAGAGCCCAAATATTATGCAAGTGGGCAATGACCTTTCAGATAAAGAAGACAGTTTGCATTTCAAAGCCTCAGTCAGTGCCATGCCATGTCAGACAGTGGTGTTGAGAATATCTCTCAATGAGTATATTGGTACTGAAAAAGAAAGTGCTTGGCCAGTATCAAGTTAACCAGGGACAGATTCATATGACTCAGGTCAGAGATGTGAAATCAAGGAAGTATGATAGGAGGAGATTCAGATGTGAAATAAAGGTAGTAAGATAGGAGTAGATTCACAACTAGGTAGATGACTTACTGAACAGACCAATCCTGAGCTCTTCCTGTATTAACGAATGTAGATGGGAAACTAGCTCAGGAACCATGATGTATTGATGAACTCTTGGAGTTCAGAGCTTGCCATATATTTTTGGTAGAGGGAAGGATGCTCAAACTGATTATAATTTGTTTTATCTGTTTTATTTTAATGAGCTTTCTGGCTATTATTTCAATTATTTTAAAAATTTATTTCTGAATTATGCATATCCCACAAAAGTTCTGGTAAGAGTATGCTTCAGAGAACCATTTTGTCCTTTGATGATAAACTTTTGGAACCAGAATGGAAAGCAGTCTGTCTAGAGGTTTCCAAGTAAAATGTCTCCAATATGAGAACAGCAGTGAAGTGAGAAACTGTTACAAGGTAAAACTAGGAGGTGTGGTCCTTGGCAGACTAGGCGGTTTGCACTAGTTGTGTGTCTCTCCAAAAAGGGCATGCTTGAAACTTCTTTCCAGGTGCAAAGGTTGGGAAGTGTGGCCGAATGAGCTATGACTGAGCCATGAGGATGTGTGAATAGAAATAACAGGACAGTTAGTAATCACTTACACTTGTTTCTCTCTGCTTCTCCAACCTCCATCCTCCTTTCCCTCTTTTCCTCACATTTCTCATTCTTCCTCTTCCTCATCTGGCCTCCCTCCCCTCTCCATTTCTCTCTTTCCCTGTTCTTCCAATCTCTTTGCTTTCTTGCTATGCTATGATATAGCAAGAGAGCTCAATCCTCAATTTTTAACTTCTGGAGACATGAAGCAATAAAATTAAGTTCATCATAAGTTACACAGTATGTGTTCTAGTATAGTACCACAGAAAGGATCAAGTTAGAGCACTACTACCAGTAGTGAGGTGTTATTATAACAAATAGATGAAAATGTGCTAGAGTTTGGAGAGGCAGGCTAAAAACAAGAAAACAAACAAAAGCCTGGATTTCTATGATTGGAGCATTACGATTCATTCCAGTAGGGAATCTGAGGAAGAGAAAAAATACGTTGAAAGTATGGAACTTTCTACATGATATGGAAGTGGTCATGTGAACAGTAAAAGCCACTCATATAAGGACTCAGATGAAAATCATAAATATCTTGTTGGAAAATGGAGTAAAGGCAGTTCTTACTACAAACTGGTGACTAGTGTATCTGAATTGAGCCCATGTCCTAGAGTGCTTCAGGAAATAAACAAGCATAAAATATTTCTAAGAAAGGTGTTGAAGGTAACGCATGGCTCCTTTCAAACACATACAATAAAATGAGAGAAGACAGAATTGTTGTTCTAAAGAAATTTATAATTAGAATGGAAACAGAATCAAGCATATGAAGGATTCCCAGCCTAATAAGTAAAAAATAAAAAAACTTGTGGAAAGGAATGTCCAAGTCACTTTCTGTTGTCTACTCTTTCCTTGTCCCATATCTGCAATTATATACAATATTTACTCCCAAAATCTCTTCCCCCTGCTTTTCTACTTTTATTATCTGTTTGAGCATTCATTTCTCACCTATACAGATGTGTGATATTCGTGCATGAAGTCTATAATGTTCCTCTCTGTACCACTGATCATACATCTGGGGCATCAACTGTTGGGGTCCAGCCTTGATGGGGCTTATACGCTCCAGGGTAGGGGTGTATAGATTAGAAATGCCAGGCATACAGAAAAGAGGTACAAAATAAATAGAATGAGACACAGAATAGAACTTGGAGGGCAATCCAGGGAATGGTGAATTCAGCTGTATTTATTTTCCATGTGCTTATACACCCCAATCCAAAAAGGGGAAGGACAAGGCAAAAGACTGCTTTAACATGATGCAAAGAATAAACAGAGTGATTAGCTCTTCAATACATGAAGCAACAAGCAACTATACCCTGAGTTAAGTATTATGTTGTTTAGGCAGGAAATGCAGTGACCACACCTTAGGCCAAGCATCCTGTAGGCAGCTACTCCCTGGGTCAAACCTCCTTTCTTATCCTTGAAGAAGCAAGAAAAGGCCTGAATTCTCTGACTTTTAGTAAAGGTGGAATAGACCTACTTCTGTGGGCTCCCACAGGGCCTTGTGGACAGAGAAGACGCTCTGCCTTTAGAAGAGCCCATAATTGGTCTTGTTGATGTTCATGTGGTTCTGGTTGTGCAGGTATGCAGAAAATAGGCTGCCATGCCATACATAGTTCCTGCCACTTAAAATTCAAAGAATGTATTGAATAGCCTGTAGACCAGGCAGAAACCTACAATAGTGGTAGATTCATGTAGACTTCCCATGAGTGCCTAATGGAGCCACAGGGATGTGGTTGACCCTATATTCCAGAACTCTAGAGCCACCAGTTTATAGACTCAACTTAGAAGAGCTTCAGGCCCATAGCTTCCTCCTGCTAAAGCTGCTCTAGGTGCTGAGCTCAGTAAAACAATAGGATTGGAACTGCTGGAGTCCTTGAGGTCTCAACCAGTGTATCACTGTCCTCAGGGCAAAGGTACAATCAAAAAGATTATTTTCTGGCTTTATAACTTTCCTTTGCTTCCCTGTAGGCTTATGTGGATCCAGTTGCAATCCTTTCTTTTAGCCTGCTTTTCTTTTTGCAGAGGGAATCTGTGTACATGGAGACTACACTTTAGTTTCCCAGCTGCCCAGACCCGAATAATCACACAAAACTATATTAATTACAACACTGCTTGGCCAATAGCTTAGGTGTATTCCTAGCTAGGACTTACATCTTAAATCAAACCAGCTTTTTTATTAGCCAGTGATAGTAAACCATATTCACAGCATATAGAGGGGAATCCCACATCTAATGTGTACTGTAGGCCTGTCTTACAACTGCATATCATAGATAGATGCTTTGCTTAGTTGCACAGGCCAACATTTAGAAAAAAATTCCCTGTAGGTTTAATCATACCTTGATCTCACTTTTGTCTGAGTCTGATAAGACTCTGAACCATTGAGCTAGTACTGGAATGAACTAAAATCAGAGATACTGGGATGAGATGAAGGACTTGTGTGTGTGAGGAGGGCAAGACTTTGGGAGTCTAACTAGACTTACATGGTTTGAATATGTCTCCCAATTTCCCAAAGCAAGTTGCTGTGTTACATCCTTAATATTGACCAGGCTATGACAGGAAAGCAAACAGATTAATGTAGGTATGAGAATGAGTTAACAGAAGGAAGAATTCTTTATAAAACTATACTATGCATCAAACTAGAAACATAGCCAACTACTCAGAACTATTGATATCATGGATCTTTAAGAAGATTCATTTTACTAAGATCCACAACTTCCACTTTACTAAACCAGCACAATTCCTAACAACATAAATGTTTGTCCTTTTACCAATAGATGAATGTAGTCCTCATCCATCATCAAGGAAACTTCTCTTTGGGTCCCTAAGGTGTGCTCAAGAGTGGGAGAAATATCTTCCCTAGATAGGAGTGAAGACTCTATGTAGACTCCATTTGGACTTCTTCATGTTCAGTAAGTTGTGTTGGTATGGTCAGCACTGGGAGGCCATGAATTTGAAAGAGAATAAGGAGAGATGTATGGGAGGGCTTGGAAGGAGAAAAGAGAAGAAGGATATGATGTAGTTACGTTATAATCTCAAAACGAAAGAAATAAAAAAGACAAGATTGATCACTTTGTATGTTCTCTCTCCTTCTTTCTCTCTTCCTCCCATTTCTTCTCCTTCTCTTTCTTTGTCCCTTTGTCCTAGTATAAAGTAAAAATAAAGCCTTGGACTGGGTGAAGGTTACTTCACCTTAATGCTTCTTTTCTTGTAGAACCATGAACTACTTCATGTTGATTTATTATAAATTATCCAGTTTGTGGTATCCTTTTACAGTCAAACAAAGCATATTACACTGTCTTTAAAAGGAATTCACATTTGAAAGAAGTATAATACAACTTAATTGCCGACCTTCTTTTACCTTTTAAAATGAATATGAGGCACCTGAGATAAGAGTATCCTTTTAACTTTATCATTTGATAGTATAATGGTCTAGACAATTTATTTGTCAGTCGCAACTCATTTATGAATCCCAGGCCTCAGACCCCGATGCCCTGGGTTCAAATTCTGCCTGTACCACTTACTAGTTGCCTTTACTGTATCATAATTGTAGTAGCAGTTTTTATCTTCAGGTGGTTTGAGGATTAAATGTTTCAATAGTACATCAGATACGGTACATTCTTTAGGAAGGACAGCACAGGTCTTCATTATCCCTTGATTCCTTCTTGCCATCTCAGATGCTGATTCCTCAATGTCAGACCAGGGGACCAGCATCACTAGGATGATAGGCAACAGACAGGAAGAAGCTCCCTAAGATTTGGTGGATTAGAGCTACTGTGTCAGTTGTAGTATTGAGCTCCAAACCCAATAGCAGGAGAGACATTGAGGTTCATCTTGGTTAAGTACTATTATTTTGTCTTTCAGACATTGTTTAACGGCTTCATACCTTTGTATAGTGAATTTTTGTCATTTGCAACCCCCTGTTCCTTCTCTGTCACACTGAAAGCTTTCTTCTTTCCAAGTCCACTTCCCACCTTCAGGTTTTCGTTTAGTGTGTGACCTACTGATTTTATTTAGTTTTTTCCTTGAGCATGGGTGAGAAGTTATTTACTAGAGCAATGGCAACTTACCAGTGGATACACCCCTAAAGAAAATTACACTCTCTCTTTAACAGGTATAAGTTACCAATTGTCCCTCAGGGATGGGACATCACAGTGGCATTTTGATTCTTCAGGCACTCACAGCAGTATTAACTGACCTGCAACCTGTGTGGCCCACACTTGGCTATGCATGGCCTAGGATATCTATGAATGATGCCTAACACAAAATTGTAAATATATTTAAAAGACAATGAGAAAATATAAAATAGTTTTTGGTAATTCCATTCTGTGGTTCTTGGTAACATTGTGTCCTTGTATCTAAAGGTTGGAAACACATGCAAAGCCTACTATATTATTTTCAAACTTTAGTGCAGTTGCCTTTTACAGCATATAGATTTTGATTTACCAAGCTTCATTATTTATCACTTAATTGACATGTTTAATTATTATAATAATTTATTTTAATAATTCCTCAGATTTCCTATTAATATTTATCCCAAACCATATACTTTAGTCTTCTTAGAGCTTAATATACATCCTCACTGACATTTACATATAAAACTATTTTGTTTGCATACAAATCCACACAAAAATTTCTATCATAATTATGTATGAGTAAAGTCCTGTGATAGACAGCAAATGCAAATTAGTAGAACTTCAGAATCAATTGTGCATATTATGCTGAAAGCACCAGTATCAACCAAAAAAAGTGTGACTCAGACATTGCTGGGGCTATGAAAGATAGTATTATTAGATATAAAACAGTTTTTAACCTTTTCTTAATTGATGAGCAGGATTTCATATGTTATTATATCTTATTGCATACTCATATACCTATTTTGCCTTAATTTCATTTGGGTAAAATTATAAATCCCTTGAGGATTATTTTAAACTTAGCTTTTATTAATTTATCATCATAAATTCAATTCTATGATCTACCTAGACTTAGGGGTAAAAGAGGAAAATATGGAACCCCAAAACCTTCAATGGGAGCAAAGATTCCTGGATATAGCAAGCATATAGGATGGAGGATGCTCTTTCTAGCTATGGAAGGAGTGGTCTGTCTGTTAAGATACACACAAGTCAAAAACATCAGAGTTGTTCAAGTCAACAATGGTGAGCTTCATGATGGTTTTGTCATTCCTGGACCCAAAGTGTGCCATGGTTTTCATGATGCTATGCAAACTTTTCCCTTTTGAGAGACCACATGTTTGCCATTTGACCACTCAAGCTTGGTGATGCAGATGAAAATTTGGAACATTTTATCCTTGGATCAGCATTTGCCATGATCAAGATATCAGGTCCCATATGCTCCTGGATGAAGTTTCCATCCTCAAATGTCTCCCTGTAAAAGGACTTACTGTCAGTGCCACTATTGGCAGGTAACATCACCACCTGATACCCGAGTTCTTGAATAATTATGTGAAGGAGGGAGCCTTATAACCAAGTTCCTTTTCTTCAGGTCTCAGGAAACAGTGTTCTGAAGGAGATACAGCCCACAGGCTTGCCTTCCACCAAGATGGTAAAGACCATAGTGGGGCCAACTACGGTCGTCAGCAAGCAGCCAGAAGAGACAGGCATTTGCAAAGCCAACTAAAACCTTTTTCTATTTTGCAGTTATTTCCTTTATTTTGAGATTATAATGTAATTGGATCATTTTCCCCTTCCCTTTCCCCCCTTGAAACCCTCCCATATAATTTTTCTTGGTCTCTTACGAATTGGACTTTTTAATGTTTTTTCATTGGTTATTGTTACATGCAGTCCCCCCCACCCCACATTCCTAATATATAAACACAACTTTCTTGGTTTGTAAGTGTTATTTGTGTGTATGTTTCAAGGGCTGACCATTTGGTATGAGCTAACCAGTTTCCTCCCTAGGGAAGACTGTTTCTTCTACTTTCCTTATTTCTTAGTTGTCTGTAGTTTTTTGTGCAGGGTTGAGACTTTGTGTGGAAGAAAGGTTGCAAATTTCTTAGTTGAATTGTACCATTAAATTTTCCCTTTTAAAGTAAACATAAGCCCCTAGTAAGAATAGTGTTTTATGTAAAATATCTAGTTTTAAGGTCTAGATTTGACTTTCATGGAAAGACATTACTACAGGGACTTCTTATTTAAAAATTTCTGCTTGCTATCCCTTTTCTTGGTTTCTTTTGTCTCCTCTCATTATATTTCTTGGTTGATAAATATTTTATCATCTTTTCCTTTATCTTAAAAACTTCAGCTTCCCTTTACATTTGGTGAAGAATATCACAGAAACCCTCAGCTAGTCAAAATGCAGATAACAGCTGACTGTGGGTATACAGCCCCAATCATTAAACCTCCAACATCCCTTCATCAAAGGCTCAGGGAACATTATGAAAGATGGAGCAGAAAGACTGTAAGAGTCAAAAGACCAGGATATCTGGTACAAGATAGTGTTTTCTATTGATGAGAGGGAGCTGTATTCCCAAATGCTAACAGCTTGGCCACCTATATAAGACAAGAACACTGACAATACTAATTGATATGATAATATGGAGGGGGAACTCTCACAGAATCTCACCCCTGATGGAGAACTGCAGGCAAGTGATGGGCGATGAGAGAGGAAGGACCATTCTCCTTCGGGGATGAGGCCCCGATAAAATTATCCAATTTCAAGCAGTCAGCCCTAAACATAACTACTTACACTAAATGGACTCACCAGATTTACTTATACACACACATATATTTATATGTAGCAATAATACAAAGAGGTCATGAATTTGAGAGGGCAGGCACAAGGTTTGAGGAGTGGAAATGACTTTAATACAACACAACCTCTGAAATTCACTTGAAAATATGAAAAATGATTGTAATCAATATTTTCAGTGTTCTCCTGTGTTCACCTTTTTGCTGCTCAATAACCATATTTATGATATTGTTTTCCAGGATTTTACTTTCTTATGGTTCAACACTACAATTTAAGACTTTTAAGATTGTTTGGGCCTATGTTCCCGACTTCAGGTGTCATCTGGTATGATATTGTTTTCTTTTCCTTCTTGGCAGATTTTTAATCACATGTACTAAATATGCTCAGCAGGTAAATTTTTTGTATGTTTTGCATCCATCTTTATTTTCCTGTTTTATGTTGTATGTAATTTTCAAAGTTGCGAGTCATTTTTTCTTTTCAATACATTGAAAAAATTTTCTTTTGTACCTCCTGGCATCCATTGGTGCTGTTAGGTTGGTTGTGACTTAGGTTTTATTTTCTTTGTTGTTACTCTTCATTATTCCTCGAGTGACTTCTAAGACAACCCCTCCCATTTTTCTTCATGTTTTGCTCTGAGTAACCTAGAGCTAGGATTGGATTTTTTTAAATTTTTTTTCCTGTTGTCAACTTCTATTGTACTTTTGACTTGAAGATGTCTGATTTTTGTTAACTGTGAGAAGTTTTTAATTTGTATACTTTTAAATATTGGGTTTTTTTGGTCATGGTATATATAATCCTGACATCAGAGGCTGAGTCGGAAGGATTGCTATGTAGTGATTTTAAAGTGAGCATGTGTTACAGTAAAACTATTACTAGATTTATTATAGAATCTTTCTTTCTTTCTTTCTTTCTTTCTTTCTTTCTTTCTTTCTTTCTTTC
>LOJH01036300.1:0-10744 GCA_001685095.1 Ellobius talpinus | reverse complement strand
GTAATTCCATGTGTAATGAAACTCCAGTCTCCTCTGCTATAATTTTCTGGAATTTTTATATCTAAAGAGACAGAAATTTGTCAAAAGACAAAAGAAGTAGGGGTCTAATTTTTTCCTCACTCCTTCAGCCATATTCTTGGGGGAAGAGAAAAAATGGAGTCATAGTTAAGGGGCACCATAGACCCATGGAGCTTTGGCTACTCTGCTCAGTCAGGGAGGGCAGAGAATGCTTCACAGAAGCTACCAGGGCCTGGAGTCAACAGGCACAGCAGCAAGTATGTCAACACACTCCTAGCAGGTATGTCAACCATTTCAGCCAGGGTTGTTGGACATGTACTTAAAATACTAAGCCTGAGACTATTGCTTTCTTCTGTCTTCATTATAGGAAGGTCCCTCACATTCAAACAGATGCATTCCAATTAGGTTGGGTGTGTTTTGTATTTAATGGCTTAGGGGATGAGTATTGTGATAAAAGAGTAAAAGCTACCTGACAGTGCCTGAGAGTTAAATCGTGGGGGTGTACACAGATTGCTGGAGGTCTAGACACCTAAAGGAGAGTAGCACTTACTCCAAACAGATGTTCTCAAAATGACTTTATGCTTTTCAGTCTATTTTCCAAAAACCCACCCTAGATACTTTGCTTGACTTTTGTTAACTGAGCTGAACCTAGAAACACATGTTTTCATGTAGTATCGTTGTAGCTCTAGAAATGAGGACAGTTTCCATCTACCACTCAACAGATCCTCTTGTGTGGTAAACTGTCAGCTCAGGTGCTTCCTCAGAGTGGTCCCTGTTCCTAAAGTAACAGAAGGAATCTTTGGGTCTTTTCTCTGGTAATACATTTATATTCATTGGATTTGTGAGATCTCTTTTTCAAGGATATATGCTATGATTATCTTCCTGTCTATCAAAAGCATTCTTATTTTATGTGTGTGGTTGTATATATTGCAGTGAGGCTTGTGAGTATATGGATGAATAAGTGTGTACAGGTGTATGTGCATATGTGTGTACATGCATGTAGGACATCCCATGTCTCTACCTTCTGAGACCCCCTTAGCTGGCATTTATGTGGGTTCTAGTGGTCTGAATTCCCACCCTCAAGTTTACATAGCAGTTGCTCTAATCCCTGAGCCATCTTGCCAGCCCCATCCTTTTCCACCAAAGGTTCAGAACGCGATGCAAAAGAGGAGGTAGAAGAATGTAAGAGCCAGAAATAGTGAACATCTTCAGCAAAACAGTGATTTAAGAATATAACAGGACCATTGAACATATAAACTCACAGCAGCTGAGGAATACATGTACAAGACCTACATAATAGCTACCTGACCATAATCCCAGCACAGATCAGTTAGGGCTTCATGAAGCCCTACCCCTACCTGAGATGCTATTGGCAACTGATGACTCCTGGGAGAAGGTCAGTAAGAAGTAAATAAGTAAGGAAGTTCAGAGATATGAACCAAAAAAATGAAAACAAAAATACCACACATTTCTCCAATAGATGATTCTATACCCATTGCACATATAGGCAGCACTAAGTGGATTCAAACATTTTTTGAAGATGTATGGTATAATTCCAGGGGTCCAGCTGGAAAAAAAGAACCTTCCCTGAGGGCTTACAGAGACCTCCATGTTTAAGTTTGAAATAAATATCATGACTGACCCTGCTGCTGACATAATACCTATAGAAAAGCTTGGCATCATTTTGTGCTGGTAATTTGAAGGAAGAAGGCAAGGAAGAAGAGCTGCTTTCTGTTTATCTTTTAGCTTCTCTTGACTGTGGAACTTCTACTTTGTGTTTCTGACACAAAGCCTAAAGGTCATTTTCCTCTATGTGTTATTGGCTGTATTTTGCCTTATCATTGGTGTTTACTTAAAATTAATAAGAGCCAGGAGCAGTAATGTATTATTCACCCTGAGTGTACAAACCATGCATTTATCTAGGGTTTCTTTCTTTTGCAAGAGCTTGCACTCGACAGCGCATGCTGAGCGGATCATTTGAGGGGCAGCCAGCAAAGGAGAGGTCAATCCTTAGTGTGCAGCATCACATCCGCCAGGAGCGCAGGTAAATACTCCAGGAAGATGAACTCCAGAAACATCCAGGAAAGACTTTACAAGTGTATCTCAGTACAAAGCTCAGGCCTCTATCCTGGTTGGCAGGCAGGCATGGTGAGGACCTGGTTCTAGCTGCTGGTGGTAACGATAAAGAAATTCCCTATCTGATTCAAAGATTTAAAAATCTTTACTTCAAAGATTCTTTCCTTGGTGATAGCCAAAGTCTCACTTTCAAGATCAGAGAGAACAGAAATCTGAAAACTTGTTAGATGGGATCAAAGACCAGTGGGTAGACCACAAGCTTATGCTTAACAAAGAAATGAGTCATTTCTGATATATCAGAAAACTTAATCCTTTACTCATGACTAGTGACTACAAGTTAAAAATTGGTCTTGAGATGTTTTGACAAAATGACTGTGGTTGTTCTAGGTCACTAAGACATGGATCCAACAGCCAGAGGATCAGCAGGGGCAAATCTCTTGAAACTTTAACTCAAGACGTGAGTTCTAAGCTATGCCTTGGATTTTGGAAACTTGATTATGAATGTGTATTTAAATGATTGGTTAGACATTTCTCATGCCCAAGTTTTTTATATCATGTTAATATGTTTTCTAACCAGATGGAATCAGGGAATTCAAATAGCAAATTACATGGTGAAGAACCAAAAATAGATCATTACAAAAAAAATACAGACATTCCATGCAGAACACATGTCTCAGTTAAAAAGAATGACACACAAAATGCAGAGAACAACTGTCTGTGAGTTCCTGGCCCCAACTGATACCTCTTCAGTACAACTCCTACAGCTAAAGTGCAGAAGGAAGAGCAGAAAGATTGTAAGAGACAGATGACCAGGTTGTGTAACTGTCCCAGTGGAATCTCACCAATGAGCTGGCATAAACAAGAGCTGAACACAATACCAACTGACATGCCAATGTGGATGGGGGAACTCTCACAAGGCCTTACCCATAGATGAAGAAACTACATGCAATTAATGGCTTCTGAGAGGGGGGGAGTCTGTTTTATGCAGGGATGATCCCCCTAATTTCTTACCCAATGCTAAGTGGTCATCCCTAAAAGCATATGCATATACTTAACACTGAATGGGTCCTATGGGTTGTATTTATATAATCTAGTCTGTTATTCCATGTCTGTTGTGGAGATTGAGACCATTAATACCAAGAGCAAATAATGAGCAATATTTATTGATTCCTGGTTCTTTGGTTTAAATGGTCTAGTAGAAATAGACAGTCTACATAAAGAGTCCAGTAAGAACATGGGTTTGGAGATGTATGCTGGCATACCCTCCACAAAGGGACTCCTGTAGCCCAGGTTGATCTAAACCTCACTATGTCTCTGAGGATTACCTTGAACTTCTGATTCTCTGGCACGGTTTTACAACTATGCCCAAATTATGTACTTCTGGGGATGGAACCCAGGGCTTTGTGAATACTAAGAAAAAACTCCAACAACTGACTACAACCTCAACTTTTTTTCTAAATACAACACAATAATCCTCTAACTTACTTATTCTGATTTAATTTTTTAATCCTTTGCTGTAACCTCAGCAGTATGATAGGGCCTAGCACACCATGCAATTTCAATATGTATATGCTAGGCATTTTGTATTTTAAAGGGAAAATTTAGTTGTCAGGATGCCCATGGCCATTAAAAATATGCATATGGTGTTATACATATGTACATATACATATAGCAGTATAACTATCATGTGTTATACTCTCCATATAGTATGCATTTAGAAATAGAAATGTTGCTTTTAATTTTAAAAATGGTCTTTTAAACCTTTAAAAGTCTTCCACAGTACATACACCTTTCACTTCTAGCACTCAAATACAGTGAGATACAGAAATGCGCAGAGAGAAGACAGCGAGATCAAGATGATTCAGGAGAAGAAGGAGCAAGCAGAGATGAAAAGGTACCACGTGGCTGTGTCCCAAGGCTCTCATTTGGGATTGGTTCTTTCCTTTGGCCTTCTTCTGATCCTGCAAATGTTCGCTTGAAGGAAAGTGCAAGAAGAGGAACTTCGAGAGAACCACCCCTACTTCGACAAACCTCTCTTCATCGTGGGGCGGGAGCACAGATTCAGAAACTTCTGCCGCGTGGTGGTCCGAGCACGCTTCAATGCGTAAGTATGGGCCACTGACTGCGCTTGGACCAGGTATTTGGCCTGAATCCTGTGAACAGTAGGGAGTTTGTCATGGGAAGCAAAAAAAGGACTGAGTAGGCCTAATGGGATCACAAAATAAACGGTGGGCTAATTAATCATCCTGCTCCTCTTTGCCGAGCTCCCGAACAGGTGGAAAACAAAGATTTCAAGCAGGTAACATTTGTAGGACGCTCCCATTGATAAAATATTTAACAACCCTGTGTATTAGCACATTTTTGACAGTTGTATATGTCAGTGTTGTTCAGTTTCAATTTTCCCTTGAAAGGATTAAACAAAAGGAAAATCGGTGACATGATTAAGGATATTTATTGTTCAAGGCTTCTGTCAGACTTGTACTTTCTGTTGAAGACCTTTGTTGTAGAACAAAGTGTTTTATCTAGTGTTTGCATTACCAGTTGTTATGAGAAGAAAACCTACTAGCCATTGTCTCAACCCCACCAGTGTGGAATAAATGGGTAAGCATCTCTGGTTGTGTAAGTCTGAGGAGACCTAAGCCAACTAGCAATAGCCAACCAATGGATAGAAGGAATTTTTGTCTAGTGTTATTTTAAGTACATATCACAGATAGTAAGAGTCCCAACATGGAACTGGGAAGATAGCTTAGTGGACAAAGTGCTTGCAGTGTGAGCCTGAAAACCTGCATTTGATCCCCAGTATCATGTAAGAGGCTAGGCGTGGACACTTGTAACACCAGCACTAGGGTTGGATACAGGCAGCTCCTTGGGGCTCACTGGCTAGAATCAGTGAGCCTCAGGCCCCAGTGAAAGGTTCTATATCAAACTACAGAGTAGAATACTCCTGAGGAATGACACCTGAACTCTGGCTTTCACCGCTTAAACACAAGTGCATCCCCCCACCACAACACATATCTACATACATGAGAGACCTGGAGGGAAGTGGAGAACTTCCTAGTCTTTCCCTGCACCCTCAGTAAAGTACTCAGATATTCTTTGTTAATAATTTATATCATATAATATCATTACCTGTTGAATGTTCAACTGTTTCTTCAAAAGAAATCTATATGTTGAAGTCTTAACTGTCATTTCATAATGTGCCAATGTTTGGGGACAGCAACTTTAAAGACATAGCTAAATTAAAATGAAGTCCTCAAGATATTACCGATCCAGTATCTCACTTTCTTCTAAGAAGAGGGAGTTTACACACGAACCCACAAAGAGGAAGCCAATGTGAAGACTTGTAACCTGAAATAGCCTCTGCACTGCAGGAAAGAGGCCTGGGGTGAACCCTTAGTCCACAGGACTCAGAAGGACACACACTACTGACATCTCTAACTTGAACCTCCAGTTCTTCATAACCACATCACAGAACAATCCCCCTTGCTTACACCACCTCTCTGTATAATTAAAGCATCTCTGTGAAACTGGCACAAACTGGCCCAGTATCACAGGAGGCTGTGTGTCACCGTATACACCCTTCTGCATGATTGATATTGGTGGTCAGCGGGGATCCAGCGTCACCATGGGTGCAAACCTTGGGCATGTCTAAGATGGTTTCTAGTTTGGTATGATAAGGTAGAGAGATCCAGTCTAACTGTGAGCTGGCCTCATTCTGTGGGCTTAAGACTCAGTCAGAATAAAAGGGGGGAAGTAAGCAGAGTGTTTGCATTCATCATTCTCTGCCTCTTGCAAGTACAAGGTGAGCAGTTGCCCCAAGCTCTTGCTACCATGACTGTCCCCCCATGATGGTCTATACCTTTGAGCTGTGAACCAGAATGAACCTTTTATGTCTTAAGTTGCTATGGTCAGGCATTTTGTCACAGAATAAGGAAGTAACTAATAGACCTCTCCACCAACCAAGGAAGACATTTAGGTCTGAGGAGACTGACGGTTTTACTCAAGGACGCCAGCTAGTCTGTGACTCTCTGTGACTCTCTCCTGATCACTATTCAATTGTCCCTCTGCTGTACTAGAAAAACCTTCACTATTTAAAGTATGGAGTAATAATTTTAAAGGTTCCCCGAGATTTGGCCAAGTGAAAAAAGAAGGCGGAAGTTGATCAGTGCTCAAGTGAGGTTTTCATCTCGAATCACCCTGTTGGCTGCCTACATGTTAACATCTAATTACTAATTCTCCACTTCATTTAGTAGGGTGTAATTCTCCTATTGTCAGCAACACAGTTGAATGGACTGATGGAGACCTTGTTGTAATTGGAAATGCACACAAAAAGACTGCTGGGGCCTCACTGACAACTGCTCACAGGGTCCCCAAAACTAAGCCTTAGGAATGCACTTCCAGTGAGATGCCATATTAATTCTTCCACAGCGGATTGGGGAGTGAAGAACTCTCTCTAACTGATGGAGTGTCTATCTAAATTATTATGAAGAACATCCTCAAACTAGCATCACATGCGTCTTCAATTAGTGTTTCTAAACAAATGCCAAAGTTTAACTTTGTGATAAGTCATGCCAGAAATCCTTGAATGGAGTCTCAAATCCAAAACCAAGATATTGAGAATTTTTTTGATTTTTCTTTTATCCAGTGGTCTCTGCCTTCCACAGTGGTGTGCTGTTAACATAGCTGGTAATAGTCATTTTATGGAAGTTATAAAAAGAAGTTCATATGGAAAGATGCTTGTGCTTACTGACTTGCTTGTGTTGAAGAATTTTATATGTCGTTCTCTCTTACAGATCGAAAACAGACCCTGTCACGGGAGCTGTGAAAAACACAAAGTACCACCAGCTTTAGTAAGCATGACAAGCTCTCTCTTCCCTGCACATTTGAACTTCACATGTGCTATTTTCTGCTTTTTAAAAATACAAAATTTTAGGTTGGGGAGTTGGTTCAGTGGGTAATGCAAACATGAAGACCTGAGTTTAAGCCCCCAGCACCCTTATAAAAAAATCCTAGATACAATCTCCTGTGCATATAATCCTAGAATTGGAGGGCAGATAAAGGTTCAGTGAGAAACCCAGGTTCAAGAATATAAGATGAAAAAGAATCCAACATCTACCTCTGGCCTTCACATATGCAAATGAATACATAAGCATACAGCACAAACACACACCAGACACAAACAATATATAGATGACATATACCATTGAAGGCTTGTTTTTAGATACACGGGTCATGATAGAGTCACCAAAGCCATGGTCCCTAGCCCTTGAAAACACGGGCAGATCATTTGCATTTCTCAGTTTTGCTTGTTCTTTGGCAGTGATTTGCTGGGACTGGTCACTTACCTGGACTGGGTCATGATCACCGTGACCATCTGCTCTTGTATTTCCATGATGTTTGAATCCCCCTTCCGGAGAGTCATGCATGCGCCCACTTTACAGGTACTGTAGAGAAACCTTAGCTCCCAGCTCAGAAGAAAAATACTGCCCGGTTTTTGCTGGTTTTGTCACAAGCAAAGTACCATTTGCCCATTCCAGATTGCTGAGTATGTGTTTGTGATATTCATGAGCATTGAGCTTAATCTGAAGATTATGGCGGATGGCTTGTTTTTCACTCCTACCGCTGTCATCAGGGACTTTGGTGGTGTCATGGACATATTTATCTATCTTGTAAGTTTTTGTTCTTTTCTAAATATCAAAATGTAATGGTTTTCTGCATCCCCTAGTACAAGAGTGGGACTTCTGAGGTCTAGTAAAATTCTTTAATAAGTTATAGTGACCGATTATATGTTATAGTGACCTATTGTATGTAAATAAAGGGTGTGAACATGAAATCTAAACAAATAATCTATATAAAAAGTATCACAATATCTAGAGATATAGTTATATATAGGAACTGCAGTTTTATGTGTGGATGAGAATGCATTAATAAAATCTAAAGCATCAAACCAGTTTACATCCCATAATTCTTATGACTCTTAATGCAAAAATATTTGTGCTAAATAAATCATGTTATTAATTATTGAACCTATTGTTATCAAATCCTTTGCAATTCTGAGTATCACTGGTAGCCATTCAAGAGTTCTGTTCAATTAAATTGGGAAATTATGTGAATGGACTTGGAAATTTCTTATTTTCAGTGCAAGTAAAAGGAGAATTCCTCTGAGTGGAGGTTGCATGTTGATAATCATCAATGTCCTTGAAGTGTCCTTGGTGAAAAGAATCCCATAATGGTACCTGAGTGGGACAAAGTTAGGAGAGCAGTAAGATAAAACACAGGTGGGATGTGGGGGGAATACACAGACACAAAGTGGGTACCCCCACTANAGATGGTGTGCACACCTATGAGTGTCTGTCCCACATGAAACACATGGCATCCCCACTGAATGGAAGGAAATGTGCACAGCCAAAGAGACAATATAAATTCCAGAGATTACTTTTCCTTTCTAGGTGAGCCTGATATTTCTTTGTTGGATGCCCCAAAATGTGCCTGCTGAGTCAGGAGCCCAACTCCTGATGGTTCTTCGGTGCCTAAGACCTCTGCGGATATTCAAACTGGTGCCCCAAATGAGAAAAGTTGTTCGAGAACTTTTCAGTGGCTTCAAGGAAATTTTTCTGGTATGTGAAGCTCCCGTCTGCTTCTCTCCTTCTTGTTCACTAAAATCTTGTCCTATCATTTCATTGACTAGGGGATAAAGGGAGACATGGATAGCTAGGGCAAATCCATATAGTTTTTTTCACTGTTAGAGGATTAGAAAGGAGACAAGGAAACTCTTTCAGAAACTCTACCCACTGATGCTGACTTATTTTTATTCTAAGAAACACTTGTAGGCACAATGAATGGCAAACCACAGCTAGGATCCACTCTTTCATTCTTCATTTGACTTCAGTTTCTACTCTGGGATTTCTTTTCATTAAGGATAACAAAATGCAAGCCCATCTACTTCGTGAATGCAATTGAGAATCGGTGCATTTGGTTTCTGTCTGTCCCACTGAACATGGAAAACAGAATCTGCCCCCCATCCTATAAATGTTAACAAAACAACATTTAAAAACACAGCATATAGACATACCTTCCTTTCAGCAGCCTCAATAAATAGCATTTAACACATGATGAGTAAACATTATATTAGTGTCTTCTAAGAACAAGGCTGGAGATAAAATAAGAGGTTCATTTCTCAATCTGTTTCCATCTTCCAGAAGAATGATGACAAAATTATTTTATTATGGATGAGTTCTGCTTGTGTATGAGAAATGGGGAATGATGGACAGATGCTTGTTTTCTAGAAAAAGTAGTGTTAGCTCAGCTGCAGCTTTAGCTGGTATGAAAGTATTTGACAACTATGCTCTGATGGTACAAGAAGTGCATAGTTGCTCATATTTTTAAAGGTGTGTTTGTTTAAAAGACCCAGGGTTTTTTTTTGTACAAGGCTGTAACACTGTGGCTTTTCACATGGATTCTTGAGAAGGAAAAGACACTGTCACCCTACCCAGCAGTTCACATACATGAGTCTCTGAACCACTGATGAGGTTTGGAAGGAAATCTCACTGTGTCTTTCTCGTGAGGAGCACTTTGTATGGCTTTGGATGGCTTAAGACATCTGTTTAGATTTTCCATCCAGTACAGTTGTGTGGTTGCCACAGAAGTCACCTTTTACCTATATTTTTTTCTGCTGAAACAAAAGCAGCAGCCAGAAGAGGGAGCCCAAGACAACTAATAGATTGAGTCACAGTGCATAGAGTGCTCCCCAGCACAAGTGCCCTTGCTCACAAGAAGGCAAAGCCACTATCTCTTTAACCTATGTTCAACTAGTAAGAAAATGACTCCATTTGGGGAAAATGGATGACAACAGAATTATTTTAACATTCCTTTTCATTTAAATTAAAAAGTATCAATTTAAAAATTATATAAAATGCCTTGTTTCATTCTCTTGCATGAGAGCCATATTATTTTATTTTAAAAATTTAAAGTCTATTTTTAGTTTCTCTTTTTCTCGTTTTAAGAAAGTAAATGAATGACCCGTGGTGGAGAAGCAGAAGGTATCGTTGAAAACAAATATGAATTTCACACAGTATGCTCTAAAAATCCTTTTTTTAAAAAAAGCATTGTTAAAACCTAATACTTAACTTTCACAAAGAGATTTACGTTTTCATCAATTTCTTTCAGGTCTCAATTCTGTTGTTGACGCTGATGCTTGTTTTTGCAAGCTTTGGGGTCCAGCTCTTTGCTGGAAAGCTAGCCAAGTGCAACGATCCCAACATTATCCGGAGGGTAAGAATTCTCAACTTCCTCGAAATTAAAGCCAAGGTAGTTTTGGCATTCCTTTTAATACGTGTATACCAGCGGCTACCAGGAATCCCCTCACAAACTCTAAAAATTATTTTCCCACAAGTTTCTTTTTGTTGTAAGCATGTAGTATGTCTCTTCCTGGTAGAAGGTCTGTGAGATTCTAAATACGTCTCAGAGGCTCCTCCTCCTTCCTGTCCCAGAACCAATCACCACTCCACTTCTGAAAATGAACCTCCCAGGATTTTACAATTAAGAGTCTCTGAAACTTCTCTTTAACTTGATCCTCCTCTCTGCTTATGTAAAACTCACCTACAAATGACATTCACCTCACCCCACGAGAGAGAGAGAGAGAGAGAGAGAG
>LOJH01036299.1:327-15549 GCA_001685095.1 Ellobius talpinus | reverse complement strand
CGGCGGCGCGCCCGGGCTGCAGAGATGCCAAAAGTTTGCTCGGTGAGGGGCGCGGGCGGGGGTGGCGCCGAGGGACCGTCGCGCCTCGCTTGGGCTGGGAAGGGAGGAGGGAGGGCGGCGGCCGGCGGGGAGGCAGGCTGGGACAGGATGTGACATCAAAAAGGCGGGGGAATTTGAACTGGGCTAGACAACTCCATCCCGGCGGCTTTAGGCCAAAGGGAGCTCTGGAGACCGGTGTTGGGAACTCAAGTCAGGGACCACTGAGTGATGAGAGGATGGTGAAGGGAAGCGTCGGAGATGGGTGGAGCGGCATCCTTAGAGGCCGAGCCCACAGGTTGCATAGGTGGTCCCTTCTAGGTGACCCTTAAGGAGCAGGGTGGCAAGGGTATTTCCAGAAACAATGGGGAGACAGCTCACCCTAGACTGGGAGAGGCCATCCCCTGGCCAAGAAGGGGCTGAAGTGTGAGTAGTGGGAGGTGTGGTGTTCCATACCTAGGTGGGGCCTGGGACGGGGATCTGATCTTGTGTAGGTTTGTGTGGCATCCACATACACACTCTGGGGGTCTGTTCTTTCTTTACCCTCAGATATCTTGCTAGAGCCATAGGTCAGGAAAGGAGCACCCAAGAGGGTCCAAAAAAGAGCCCTCCACCTTGGCAGGGGCTTCTAGACCCTTCTGGGCCCAACCTATTCTTGTCCCTTCTCTTGGTCCCAAAATCCTCCAACTAGGGTGAAAAATGCCCTTTTCTCGTATTCTGGTACCCAAACTGAAGACTGTAAGGAGCTTGTCTTAAAGCCAGGCTTGTCCTCCACTTAAATTGTGCACTTTGGGGGAGGAGTCCCCAAGGAGACCTCTGTTTTCCCAGATGTTCAGGCCACTGAAGGCTTTGGAAGCCTCTCCGCTCGTTTCTTCACACAGTTTCGTTTTCAGTCTTTGGAAAATGAACTCTATAAAGAAAATCCCCACTAGCAAGTAGCGAGCAGCGAGGGGATGTGGCCCCGTGCTTTCGTTTGATACTACAGGTGAGGACATGGGGGCTCTGGGGTGGGACCTACCTAGGTAGTTCCAAGCAAAGTGGGCATTAGTTCACTCCTGTGTGGGCCTCAGGAGGGCTTTGGTAGGGCCACTCCGAGTTCCTGAGAGCAAACTCTAGCAGGGAAGCGGGCCTGATCTGTGTGCTTTGGATCATGAGTAGATCACAAGATGGCCCCTTTTAGGTCCAGTGGCACGAGAATAGTGTTATTTGATATCGATTGTTCGGTGGCTGGGTGAGGTCCATCCCCATGGTAACATCTGTCACATGCTCTTCCTTCTCAGTGTTGAACAGTGTTTCATGGGTGTGGCTCTGGGGGTGAACCTTGTTTCTCGTCTGTCTGCTTGTTTGGGCGGTACTCACATGTTTGGATATTTCCCTTCCCGGCTACTGCAGGAAGCTGCTGTGCAGTTGGATGTAAACACCTGCCTCAGGTGCTGCCTTCAGTTCCTAGAAATGGAGTGGCTGGGCCAGATGGCTGTATCATTTGAAAAGTAAAAATGGGCCGAGGAGATGGTTCAGTTGGCAAAGCACTTGCTGCAGGAGCATGAGGACCTGAGTTTGGATCCCCAGCACGCTTGTAAAAAGTTCTGGCAAGACAGCATTCCAGCGCTGGGGAGGCAGAGGCAGGTGCACATGCGTTGGAAAGGAGATGAAAAATTCCCAAGGCTGAAGGGAGGGGAGTAAGGAATGGTCACTGAGAAAAAGTCATGTTTGGGGCCATGAGAAAGGTTTTGAAGAGGGAGGTAATGATGCTTCAAATGTTATATATTGGATATATTCTTACCGCAATAAAATATAATAAAGTCATAGACCCAAACCCCTTCAAATGTTATATATTGGATATATTCTTACCCCCAATAAAATATAATAAAGTCATAGACCCAAAACCCTTAACTCGTACACTTCAGATTTATTTATTTATTTTTATGTATTTATTTGTGTGTGTCTGTGTG
Organism: Ellobius talpinus; assembly: GCA_001685095.1. Classification (NCBI taxonomy): domain Eukaryota; kingdom Metazoa; phylum Chordata; class Mammalia; order Rodentia; family Cricetidae; genus Ellobius; species Ellobius talpinus. The sequence continues at coordinate 13,561 of LOJH01036299.1, read as the reverse complement.
TATGTGTACCGTGAGAGTCCCTGCAGAAGCCAGAAGAGGGCATTGGTTTCCCTGGAGCTGGAATTACAAGTGGTCATAATCCTCCTGATGTGGATACTGAGAACCGAACTTGGGTCTTCTTGAAGAACAGCAAGCACTCTAAATGGAAGAATTGTGTGGAATGGGTGTTAGTGTTGATAAAACTTGTTTTTAAAAGTTACTTATACAGTCTAGGGATATAGGTCAATGACAGAGCATGCACAGGGCCATGGGTTCCATCCCCAGCAACACACACAGACACACACGGAGAAAGAGAGAGAGAGAGAGAGAACTTACTCATAGTTTTGTTGCATGATTAAAAAAATAATACAATGAAGATAACATCAAGAAAGCCCACCCCAGAATCACTGAGGTACTACTTGGTTCTCACATCTGTATTCTTTCCTGCATGTGAACAGAAGACAAGCAAATGATTGGGTGTTTGTGGTCTTTAAGCCACACAGCCTAGGTTCTGATTCAGCTCTGCCTCTCAGGAGCTGCTGTGATCCTGGTCATTTCTGGGTGCCCCATGCAACCTTGCCAGTGAAGTGGGTGATCAGTGCCCCACTCTGTGTCCACCCAGTGGAACAAGGACACTAGTGAGAGTCAAACACCCAGCCTGCCTGGCATGAAACAGGGATGGCTGAAAACAGGAAGAGAGTGTGGTTGTCCCTTGTATGTTCAACCTGGAAACTCAGTATCCCTCAGCACAAGGGTGTGAGGCTTTCCTTTATCTTGTATACACTTCTTGTATGTTTTCTTTCCTTGCTTACTTTAGTCAATGTTTTCAGTTTTATTTTTTTCTAATTTTTAAGATTTGTCTGTATTAGTTTTAATTACACGACTGTGCAGGTGAGCGCAGGTATCCATGGAGGACAGAGAGAGTGGCAGATCTCTTAGAGCTGGAGTTACTGGTTATGAGCCACCTGAAGCAGTCCCTGGAACCTAACTCCAGACCTCTGGGAGAGCAGCAGCGAGCAGTAGTGGCTCTTAACAGCTGAGTCTCTCTAGTCCCCTATTTCAATTTTTGAAATTTTATATTTTTAATTGATGCATAGTCCCTATATTTCCTCCCACATACTGCCAGTCACCTCTAGATTGTTGCTAATACTTGGTGCAATGCAAAACTATATAAACAGTGATTACAATGTATCATTTAGCCCACTTCTGTAAACTCCCATTCCTGGGGATTATCTTCCATCTGCTGACTTTGGGACTTACAGACACAGAGGCCAACAGAATTGCACTGTAGCTGAATCTAAAGCAAGGGGAGGATAAAGCAGAGCCAAAGTCACTGGCTTTCCTCGAGTTCATCATCACAGGGAAAGACATCTATGCAAATCACCACTGGATAAGGACTTGTGCATCTCCACCCCACGTCTTCACTTGGACTCTGCCAGTCTTGTGTTGAAGGCTAGCAACTTGCATGCTCAGTTTCCCCTTCCTTTGGTCCTCAGTGATCCACACCTGGTCCTTCTCTGAACTTGCGCTGTCAAGGTTGAAACCTGTGCTAGTTGGCCCTACTTCTATATTAGGGTGGATGCAGTGGTCACCCTTCCTGTCCCACTGCCCACTGACTTCTTTTGGACCCACCTTATCTCAGAATAGCCCAGTCCTCCAAGCTGCCACACCTCATGCAACTCTCCAGACGCAAGGCTTTCCTGCTAAGGTTCAAGGTCTCCCATTTGGGGCAGTCCCAGTCTCTCCATGCCTGCCTTGAATCCGACCGGTCTCATTCACGACTCAGTGGGTGCCCAGCCGCCAGGGCTACCAAGCACTGGGCCAGCTTGGTCCGCCCCACTTCCTAGCTCCCTAACTACCTCACCTGCTGTCTTCCTGATGGACCAGCCAGCTTGCCTGGTGTGCCTCCTCAGGACACCAGCGAATCGATATGCTTTGTACTCCTTTAAGCTAGGCTTCCTGCTACCACTGAGCCTCATTATAATGTGACAGAGTGTTGCCAAGGTAACGGCACTAACTCCCTGTCCTCTCTTCGAATTTCCCAGCAAATGGGGCCTGAAACCTTCCCAGCTGTCCAGCTTCAATGGGCTTTGCCACCAGAACCAAGACCAGAGTCTTCAGATGGCCAGCTTCATGTTGTCAAGGTACAATTGAGCTAGGTACAATTGAAGCAGTTGGCTATCTGACCGAGCTTGTCAAGTTGGGTCTCGTGAATGACATTTGTTTATTGGAAAAGTATTATTTAACAGGTACTATACCTAGGGCAGGCTGGAGAAAGGGTTAATAGCAGATGGGCTCATACCAAGGACAACAGAATTGGGTATTATGGTCAGCTGTTTCTATCTGGAAGCCATTGGGGAATTATGGGGTGTCTGCTTTCACCCTGTATGTCATGTGCTGTTTCTGCAGGATTGATAGCTATGGTCATGAAGGCGTAACCCATCACCCCAATTGTTTGCAATTTTCAGCCCCTCTTCTGGGCTGATCATGAGACAGAAAGATACATGTTCCTACTGAACTCTTGGCCTGAGGAAGGTCTGGGATGCTTCTATCATTTGGATGATTCTTGCTCTACCTAGCACCATGATGCAGCAACTTCTGCCTAATCACTACCTTTCTTGTTCTCCTGGCCACACCGGCTGTGTTAAGCCCAGCTGCCTGTCCCCCATCCCCTGCCCCCAGATAGCAGAGCAGGCACTACAAACTCTGTTCCCACTTTGAGGTCCTACCCTCCCAACTCAAGAGTCCCAGGTACTCCCAGGAATCCTTTGATCCCCCTTCCCACTCAAGTTCACTCCCTACAACCCCCAACTCTATGTTCTTGTTACTGTGGGGAAATTAACTGGGAGCTCTCTGGGGAGCCTACTGCCTCACCCCATCTCCACTCTGTGACCCCCAAGTCAGGCCTTCGTCCACTTCATTCTATAGATAGATAAGCTGTGGCCCAGGAGACCAGCCTCTCATCTCCACCTGTTCATTCCTGTCAGCAACAACACCTAGTCGTTGTTCAGCAAAGATTCACCCTCGTTCCTGCCAGCATCAGCCATGCTCCCCTCTTAGATCCCCGTGCAGAACTACAAGTCATCGCTGACTGAGTCTGTTGCTGCTCCTCCCAGCCTCCTTGGTGGCAAGTCTTGCTCCTCAGGAACACTCCAGAGGAGCTTACCAGCAATGTCTACAGTCTGGTAATGGCTTTATCGGCAGTGTCTCCACAATGGCCATCACCCCCTCCATGGATCCATGTCTGCCTCTGGACTGGGCACAGCTTTCTTTTCTATGCCCTCAGGCCTCTTAGCCTTCCTCAGCTCTTTGTGGTCTCACCAAGCTGCCATCATTTAAGACTGAGGTGACCCAGAGTTCAGGCCTCAGCTCTCCACGCCTGGTGCTCTGCTCTCCCTCAGTGCTCACACCCTTTCATGCCTCTCTCCCCTGAATCAGAGACTCACACATGGCCTGCAGCTGACAGCTCCCTTAGACTGAATGACTGCCAAGCCTGCAGGTCCACTCCCACCAACTCAGCTCTTCCTGGCTCTTTCCCGTTCCCATCAGCAGTGAGTTTGTTCTTCTATTGCTGTAGCTGAGCACACAGGAGCTCAGCCTGGCTCTCAGAGACCCAGGATCTCTCCGTCCTCACAACCAGTCCAGTGGCAGATCCTGTGGCTTCCAACCATCAGTGTTCCTAACCAAAGTCACCTACTTTCTGGTCTTCATATCTTCCCATTGTTTCTAAATTTTTTTCCTGTTTTTATTTATCTATCTATCTATCTATCTATCTATCTATCTATCTATTTATTTATTTATATTTTGTTTATCCAGACAGGGTTTCTCTGTGTAGCCCCAGCTGTTCTGGAACTCTCTCTGTAAACTAGGCTGGACTCCAACTCAGAGATCTACTTGCCTCTGACTCCTAAATTCTGGGATTATGGCTTGAGCCACCATTCCTAGCATGTTTATATATATGTATATATGTGCATATGTATATACATAGATATAATTTTATATATATAATTTGATTTTCTCATCTTATAGCCACCTTTGTCAAGTGCCAAGAACCTTTGGTTTCAGACACTCAGGAGTTTCCTCCATGCTTGTGGCCACGTCACTTCATTCTAGGGGCAGCTAATACCCTCAGCCTCTCCCTCTGCCAGGCTACCTAGATAGGCCTCTGCAAGTCAAATGGCCCCTGCCTCCCCTTCTCAGTCAGTTTTGCATTTCCATTTGGGCTCATTTTCCCACACAGCGAATCGGCGGGGGTACCTGTAAGGCTTGGTGGCTTTACAGGTGGGAGGGGGGAAAGCAGGAGTAGAAGTACAGACACAGAGACACAGAGAGAGACATAGAGATAGACGGAGACAAATAGAGACACACAAAGGCCAGCGGTAGAGAAACAGAGAGAGAACCACAGATATAGGCAGAGAGAGGCATGATGGAGGCAGGAAGATGGTATGAGGTAAAGATGGATGGATTTGAGGCCAGAGTGTATGACCTTTGGATTCTGTTCTATGAGAAGGCAGACTTTTTTGGGGGGGTCAAGGAGGGAGGGAAGTGGTCTGTCTGGCTTCCATTTTGGGACTCTTATTCTCAGTAGAGAGTGGGGAGTTTAAGTGGGGCCCCCTGAGGGCAGGATATCATTCTGGGAGCACCAAGTTGGTTCATGTGAGGTGTGGCCACTCTTGGGGGCCAGAAGAGCTACAGAAGAGTATTGGAGTGTGTTGTTCTGATGAAGGCCAGGGCTGGGGTGCTGGGGTTGAGGTGGGCTAAGGGAAGGAAGGAAAACTAGCTAGTTTACACACACTGGCTTGAGGCTCTGGGTGGACAATGGGCAGAGAGAGCAAGAGAAATGGGGTAGGGAGGAGGTCCAAGTTCATTCCACTGGCTTTAGAGCCAGAAAGAGGCTCTGAGCAGGTTTGCCTGTCTGGTGTTGGATGAGGAAGCTGAAGCCTCAGACAAGCTCAGCACCCAGGGAACCCAATGGACTCCCTTTGCAAGGACATCCACCAAGACCAGGAAGCTCCATAGGACAGGCAACGTAGACCAGCTGTGAAGCACTTGTCCCCTGAGAAGAGACTGGGCATTTCCAACAGAGGACCCTTCATGGACCCCACCAAATCCAGGGCCATGGGGCAACCCAGACCAGAAGAAGAGACTCAGGATGTGCTTGACACTGTCCCTATATATGCTCCATGGGCTCCTGGAGCTGGCTTCACACCCAACAGGCTTGGCAGAAGGCTTAAGATCCCCAGCAGTGGCTCAGAACCCCATTACCTAGTGACAGGTCTCTACCTCTCCACACCAAATCAGAAGCTGACCCTCCCATGTCACCTTGCAGTGGGTCTTCGCTTGGTGACCCTGTTCCTGCCTGGGAGCACAGACTCCCAGCAGGAAGCAGGCAGGTTCCGAGTAGTTCCCACCGTATCCTGCAGGATAGCAGGTTCTTCCGGGTGAGGGGAGCAGGAAGATGACAAGGCTGTGCTGATCCTGTCACCGATCCCAGTCTCAGGACTATGTGTGTATTTGGCATATTTGCGGGACACGCATCCTCACTTCTATATTTGAGCTCCCCTGCCTCCACCTTCTTAAGCTGAGGAAGCAGAAGCTCAGGAGTGTGAAGTCTCTGCTTCAGGTGTGGCAGAGCCTGGTTCTGCAGGCTTCCAGGGTGCATGCTTTCCCCCCCGCACCACACGGCTTCTCTTTGATTTGACCATTCCACTAACAGGACTGGACAGCTGGATGCTGTTTCGGGACCCCACTCTTGCAGTTGTGAGTTTTCAGGGTACAGGAAGAGAAGGGAGCAAGTTGCCCTACTAAACATAAGCTTGTGCCCGGCGCTGAGCTGCAGCATCTCCTTCCTCCCTCACCATCTGAGCTAGGCACTCAGGGGAAACTGAGGCAGATGTGAGGGGAAGTACCTGCTCAAGGTTACAGGACTGGGGAGTAGCAGAGGCTTCCCTAACTCCAGGACCCATAGAATCCAGCCCAGGGAGGATTCCCTCAACTACAGCTCCTTCGCTTTCATGGGGCTCTTACCTCAAAGGTCCACAGGGTACATCTGCAGATAGGGTGCGCAATGAGCCTGGAATCTCATCTGCTACCTTCCTGGGGCTTCAGGTTAAGAACAAAAGCTATTTGCTCACAAGCTATTAAATGCACTAGTGATGGTCACTGGTGTAGAAAAATGCAAAAGGAGATAAGACCCAGTCATTCCCACTGTCTTTATTGCTTGTGTTCCATGTCCCATCAGAATTAATCATGGGGGAGTGGGAAAAGAGGGGAGAAGTAGGGAGAGGGGAGAGCCAGAGACACAGGAATTAGAGCGGAGACACAGAGGCAGAGATCGAGGAGAGAGGGGGAAGGAGACAGAAACAAGAAAGATAATGGGGGGGAAGAGAGGAGAGAGACAGGAAAGAGTGGAGAAGGGAGAGAAAGAAGGGGAGAGAGTGTCAAACCCACTTCCAGGAGCAAGCTCACAGGACACCTTGGTGTGGCCAGTGGACAGGAACGACGCTGGCCATTAACTGACCTTCTTATTTGTTTCCAGGTTTCTAAGCTTGAGAAGTAATGGCTAAACCAAAAGATCAAGCAAGGACCCTCCTGTGGGCTTTGGCTCCCCAAGTGACTAGCCAGAACCAGTACCACGTTTACTTACAATGCGCAGAGGGTGCAGACTCATGAGAAGTGAGGACAGGTGTGACAGACAGCAAAGAAGAAACCTCCACCCCAGTCCTCTAGGTGAGGGCCTGATGGCTATGCTGGATCTGGGACTATTTATCAGCCATTGTCACCAACATCTCAGGCTCCCTTCCCCAAAGCCTTCCCAGGTGCCCACCCTGGTCAGGAGGGGTGGTCAGTCTGCTGGGGTCTACCCTTGTCTCCATACCTCAGGCTTCATTCTTCCAGCTAGATCTGCCTACACCTCTTGGAGGACTGTCTGGGATCCACAAGGGCATCCTGCTGCTAACTGGAGTTTTAGGATCAGAACCCAGACTAGCAAAACAAACTCAGTCATCCTCAACAGGCCAGTTGAAGAGACAAAGTGAAAAAGAAGAAGCAGAGGGGGTTTATTCAACATGGTCACAATGGAAGACAGATAAAATAGTTCAGTGATTCCCCCCTGCCCCGCCCTACCCCAAGTCCATCTCCAGAGTCCTGGCACAAGGTTTGGGTTTAAATAGAGGGTAAGTTCTGGTAAAGGTGTGGTCCCCATCACCAACCTGCCTTTATCTCTCCTACAAAGTTATCCCAACTGTAATGCCTCTCCTCCCAGAGACATCCCCCACCCCCCAACTCCCTGCTGTAAATGTCACCAGGCTTCAGCCTTTTCCTTTTTCAGCATGAGATACCTGGAGAAATTCCAGTTCCTTGGGACCTGTTGTTTACATTGCCTGAGCTGAATGTCATTTCTGGCGGGTCAACCATCCTACAGGCACCAGGAGACAGAGGCAGCAGAAGTATCCACACGGGACTCCGTCTCCCTGTCTAAGTGCCTCCTTCCTGGATGAAATCAGACTTTGTTGTCTATGTGAGTGGTGTTTCCCATGTTTCCTAGCTGTTCTTCCTTCCTGTGGGGCTGAGGCATGCCCCTTATCTCTCTGAAGTGGCTCAGGACTTACATCTGTGGCACATCTGTGGCTTTGACTGGGTGGGTTGGAACCACCTTGGGCCATAGCCTGGCCGCCCCAGCAGCCTCCTGCCCTCCTCCCTGGCTCATGCTGGTCCTGTGACAGTGCTTTAGGTAGTTACTCTTTTCTTTGTCTTCTTTGTGCAGTATCCAAATGTCTTCACCAGAGGGGGGAGGCAGGGAAGGGTCATCTTGTTACCGGGAGCCTACAAGAGATAACCGCTCAGACACAGTTTATAACCAACTGGAAGTCTTTGTTCTGGCCAGCTGGGACTACACATATTTGAGAACCCAAATGTAGCCCCGAGCTTTTAGACCAAGATGCTTTTAAAGACAAAACCCACATCCTGGTATTTCACTCAGCAGTGCAGCACGAATAATAAAAACCCAGAGACAGAAATCGGGGTTCAGCTCAAAAACCAGAAAAGCAAAGCAGCCAAGCCACTAGAGAAGTCTTACCTCTACCAAGGCTGGGTGACCACAAACTGAGCAGCCTAAGCCTCTCTCTCCTCCCATTTTATATTCCCTCTAGTGCAGGAATTAAGGGTGCATGACTCCCTGGGACTGGGATTAAAGGTGAGCCACCACCACTTGGATTTGTTTCAGCATTGACCTTGTGTAGCCCAGGGTGGCCTTGAACCCACAGAGATCCATCTGACTCTGTCTCCCAAGTCCTGGGATTAAAGGTGTGTGTCACCATTGCCTGACCTCTAGTGACTTTAGCTTTGCCCCTGGTCTCCAGGCAAGATTTGTTTATGGAAATACAAACAATATCCAGTTGCATAGCAGTTGCAGGGGGAGTTTTGTGCAAGCAGCCAGTGTAACAGAAGCTACGAGAATCAGTTAGCTGGGGCATCTTGGTCCTTGGGTAACTTCTCACAGATTCTCCATCAAGGAGATTAAATTCTAGTTAAACCTGAAATGGCCTCCATAAGAATGCAGGATGGAAGCGCCTCTGCACTGTCTTGCCCTTTGCTTCAGGGGGTCATAATCTTAGTGAGTTCTAAGGTTTCTTTACATATTTTGGGTAGACAAATCTTTTGTCAAATACAGATTTTGAATATTCTTTCCACTCTGTAATTTATTTTGTTTTAATTAACTATTAATTAATTGGGTCTGTGTGTGCCCCAGTATGTGTGAAGGTCAGAGGACAGCTTTTGGAAGTCCTTTTTCTCCTTCCACCAGTAGATCCCAGAGATCAAACTCAGGTTGCTTGGCTTGGTGGAGAGCACCTTTGCCCACTGAGCCACCTCTCTGTCCCGACTTTGTTTTCTTAGTGGTATTTCCAAAGTCCAAAGGTTTTAACTTTCCAGTCAGTCCAATGTATCCTTTTCTATTTTGAGAGTTGTGCTTTGTGACCAAAATAGGGCATTCTTGCCCCTAAGATGGGAGGATTTTCTCCTGAGCTTTTGTGGTTCTGCTCTTTGTATATGAGGTAGATCAGGGTTGATGCTGATAAATCAGCCTGCCGTTTTGGGCTTGGAAACCATCTTATAGCAAAATCAAATGAGGTTTGTTCCTGATTATGACTAACTCTCTGTTTTTTAGGATTAAGCTATGCTCCTCTTCTAACCTTAAATACAAATGATTCTGTACTGCCTGTTTTAGGCAATGGCAACCATGCCTTTGTTTCAGGAGGTTGTTATGACCAACTTTTTCTGCTTATGTTCTGCCTCTTAACCCCACTTATTTGCCTGCCAAATTCCCCATTTGGAAACCCCTCCATTCCTGAGCTATAAAAACCTTATCTCTCCCGTGTCCAAACCTGATCTTGCCTTAGGCAGAGACAGCCTACGTACATGAATGAAGCTGGCTTTAATTTGGTCATGTTTTGGGTTAGTGGCATTTCTCCGTGCATCTGTGGAATTAATAATACCTAGTTCCTCACATTCTCTCCTACTGGTGCAGGAATATTTGCCCAAGTGGACTTCTTCCCAGCTGGAGACATAGTTGTGTCCCACGGAACTTCTGTTTAATGTCACCTGTAGGAGTGCTACTGGACTCTGTTAAGTGGTGTAGGTTTATATGGGGTACCCTTTTCCAAAGGTCTATATTTTTAAGAATTCTTTGTGTGTGTGCTCATTCCTGTGTGCATGCATGAGTGTGGGTTCACATATACCATTGTGCAGGTATAGGGGTCAGAGAACAACCTAACATTGGTCCCGCATTACACCTTGTTGAGGCAGGCTCTCTTGTCTACTTCTAGCCCCCAATTTTCCAAGAACTCTCCCATCTTCGCCTCCCATCACACAATAGGAACACTGGGATCATAGGCCTATGCTACTGCATCCAGGTTTACATGGGGCCTGGGGATTTGAACTCAGGTCTTGGAGTTTGTGTGGCAAGTGCTTTATTCATTAAGTCAACCCCCACCTCTTTACTATTGTTGTTATTATTGAGACAGGTTATCACTACATAGCCCTAGGCAGCCTGGAACTTTCTAAGTAGTCTGGGCTATCCTTGAACCTACAGAAATCCTCTGTCCCAGCCTCCCTAGTGCTGGGATTATGAGTGTATGCTGAAAGGTTTGGGATGAGGAGGTTCCAAGACACAGACTGATCACTGAGGAGAAAGGAGCTTATTAGAAGCCTTCTCACTATCACGGACAGACAGGCATGGGGGCAACAGCATGGTGGGGACTCCAAGGTGACTCAGGCCCCAGCCCTGGAGACAGATGCAATGGTGGGGGCTCTGAGGAGAGGAATCAGAGCCGGCAAGGCAGAGTAGAGTCTCTTCTTCCACCTCTCTGGGGAGGTTCCCTGCCTGTAGCCAGGCTCTTTGATTTCCAGGCAGGAGGCAGGAGGCAGGGAATGGGTGAGGAATGGGATATGTAGCCACCAAAAACCTCTTTGGTGCAAACTCACTTCCCAGCTGAGAGACCCTGGCACCAGGGAGTCTATGAGCTGCAGACTCACAGAGGTCATCTCAGGGTGCCTGTGGGATGTGTGTGAGAGGAGAATGGCTGCTGCGGGCATTGTTGCCCCAGAAGCTGGATTCTGACATTATGTTCTTACATATATCACCATACCCGACTCTCTGCCTTTGTTACTATATGCTCATGGTGAGTCTTAATGCCCAGTGGTTTATGTACTTCAATTTTGTTTGGGAAAACATGGCTTTGGCTAGAAGTCATTTCCATTTGAATGTCACCTCCCTGCCTGTCAGTTCCTCTAGAAGGGTTGCTGGGGTTTCACCGACTCACACTGACTTCTCCCCTATGGAGAATCAGCTTGCCCAGGGCTCTGCAGTCTCAGGACACAGATGGGATCTTAGCTCTGCTTTCTGGAGGTACCTTTATCTTCTCTCGGCAATGCCGGTGACTGTCTGGAGCACGAATCACCTGCTTTGTTAAATTTATCCTTCTGTGCTCTTGGGTGGTATTCTCACAGGAGGCTTTAAAACCTCCTTTCTAATTGTTGGCTAATAGATGCAGCTGGGGCTTGTAGCATGAGTCTTTGCTGCTTCACTTGGTTCTGGCAGGGGCTTCTCAGCAGTTTTTACAGAAGCAGTTCCTCACTTATTAATAAAGGCTGGCTGATATCTTTGCAGATATGCGTTGCTTTTTTTCTTGGTGTCCTTTTGCAATCTCTAAATCATCCAATAAATACCAAGGGGAAGTGGTGAGAGCAGGGGCTCTTGATCTCACAAGAAGAACATGGAGTATGTACTAGCCTCAGTCTGCACGGTTCTCTCCACCCTTCCTGCCTCCTCTCGACTCTGTGAGTGTTGTATTGGGCTTATTCTATTCTATTTAATCATGACAAATGGCACTTTGTACCTGTTGAAATGATTGGATGGCTTCCCTCCTTTCTGCAGTTAATAAGGTGAATTAACTGGTCAATTTCCAAATGTCAGAACCACCTGCATTCTGGTATAAACCCCACCTAGCAGAAGCACATCATCTTTTTATATGTTGCTGGATCTCATGAGTCATGGACATTTTGTTGAGGGCGTTTTTTTCAGTGTGTTCATGACAGAGAACACTCAGGGAGGTTTCGAAGGTTTTCTAATGATTTTTTCCATCTGGCATAGAGGTTCTGCCAGGCTCACAAATGAGTAGTGGAGTTTCCTTCCCCCTCTGTTTTCTGAAAGAGTTTGTGTAGATTTGTGTTAATTTTCTTGGGACGCATGACTTCATCAGTGAAACCCACTGGGTCTGAGATTTTCTTGTTGGGGATGCTTATTATTTTTAACTTTCTTTTTCATTTATTTTTACATGCCCACTACAATTTCCCCTCCCTCCTCTCCTCCTGCACCCCCACTCCCATATACTCCCTCCCATCCACTCCTCCTCTGGCTCCACTCAGAAAGGGGCAGGTCTCCCATGGGTTTGAACATAGCATGGCTCATTAAATTGAGCAGGACCAAGCTCCTCTCCCTGCATTAAGGCTGGGCACCCAAATTATTTGTTTTTAATGGAAAAGTTCTTTTAAAAAGTCACTATCCAAGGGCTGGGGAGATAGATAGCTCAGCAGTTGAGCCCTTCTGGGCTTGTAGAGGACACAGCTTTGGTTCTTAACACTCAAGTCAGGCGGCTCACACCCACCTGTAACTCCAGGTCCAGGGGATCTACAGCCTGCCTCAGAGGGCATGGTGTGAACGTGGAATAGGTGCACAACCATGTGCACGCACACTCACACACATGGACACACACACATGGACACACACACATGATAATTTTAAAGGAGACAGTTTTTGTCTTCTGATAGCACACTTTTTTGGAAAGCTGTATTTTATTAAAAGGAATTTATCCTCTTACCATAGTTGTCAATCTGGATGGCATAAAGCTGTTTGTCACATTATCTTTTTAAGGCTTGGCAGCTTGTCACTCCCGTTCTTGTTACCCTCTGGATGCGTGTAAGAAGTGAAACAATATTTTTGGCTTGTGCTGTTTTGTTCTGTTGGTTCACCTGTTTTCAGTTGCTCCATCTTTTCAAACTTGGCTTCATCCTCTCTCCTATTGTCTGTCTCTCTTGCTGTTGGTTTCCTGTTTGATTCCTTTTCTCTTTCCTTTTTTTCTTCTGGGTCGAGTTTGCCTCTTCGAGTTCTCGAGGTAGACATCTGGGTTGCAGGTTTCAGAACTAGGACTAGAGTTACAGATGGGTGTGAGCTTGTGGGCTCAAGAGCAGTTGGAATGCCTGACTGCCAAGTCACCTCTCCAGCCCGAAGCCTGCTGCTCTTGCAGAGGACCTGAGTTCGTTTCCCAGCCCTCACACCAGGCAGCTCACTGTCCCCTGTAACTCTAGCTCTGGAGGATCGGATGCCTCGTCTGGATTTTAAGGGCACTGCACTTAGGTCTACATACTCACCCACAGACATACATGCATATAAATAATTGAAATAAATATTTTTCAATAGTGCATCTCTGCCGCGCCAGCACGGCAACTGTAGTTCTTCTGAGTGAGGGACGTAGGGATTAACACACAACAAAACTTCAGGTTCTGCAGACAAGCCTTTATTCCACTTTCTCACACAGTATATATAGCCCTCAGCAGGGGAGGCGGATCCAGCAAAAGCAGGAAGCTCATCACTGTAACTCACATGGCTTAGGGGTAAGCATCTTTAGAAACATTGCTGAAAACAACAGATTGTTCCTGTTTTTGTTCCTGTTTTCAGAACAACCAACCACAAGAGTGC